>JAQZBX010025119.1:0-29666 GCA_029593785.1 Cabassous unicinctus | reverse complement strand
CCGGGGCCTCTCATATGGTAAACGGGTGCGCTATCCATTGCGCCACACCCGCTTCCTGCCGTGAGGTTGCTGCATCAGCCCACCGCACCGCTCAGGCCGGTGTGCCCTCACAAAGAGGCCTCGGGACGCGAACCCGGGCCTCCCATATGGTAAACGGGGGCTCCATCCACTGAGCCACACCCGCTTCCCTGTCCTGTCCTTTTTATCACTGCTAAGAGAGCACAAGGCGACTGTGTCAGAGCAGAATTGAGGCTCTGAGTGGACAAGATGTGCCTGCAGGATCCGGGGCTTCTATTTGGTTAGCTTTGCATCTTTGGGTTTTCTCCTTTGGCTTTTATCTCTTGCCCTTACTGGTAGTGAACACCCTCTGGCAGAAAAAACATGCTTTGAAACACTGTTGTTGGGATCAGTAATTTGGATTGAATGTGAATGCCCAGAACTTTATAGCCTGGGTTCCTGATAGAGCCACAAAGTCAGAGAAACCACAACGAATGGACTGGCTGCCACAGGCTCTGACTTCTTCTCTGGGTGGGTCTGTTTCTTGACATCGTCAGGACACAGCCTAATGTCTTCCCTCCGCTGCCCCCCAAGTGAGGGCTTCTCCCAGGATCTGTGCAAAGCCTCTGGCATCTAATGTCTCTTTTGCTCCCTCTCTCTCTGAAATCTTCACCAGTCCCTCTGGCTCGAGCCTGCATATGTCTGCAGTTGAAGCCTGACTTTCCTGTCAGGTATGTGTAGGGTTGGCCCCTGAGGGATGGAGAAGGAGGCACACCAGGTTGTTAACATGGACACTACAGGTGTTCTTTCATATAAAGGTTAACTCTGAGAACACACAAAGGATGACCTTGCGGTCAGCGGGGGAGGACAGGCTTGGGACAGTCAGGCGAGAGGATGGAAACCTTGTGAAATTCAGCAAGGGTGAGGACGATAAACTTGTATCATTTTAGCAAAATTCTAAAGGCCACTTGAAAGACTTTTGAAAGATATAATATTTGTCCAGCATAGTATTTAAGGTCGATATGGGTTTCCAGTGTTTATCCAGGGGAATAAAACATGAATGATCTTTTTGTTAGTTGAGACTTTTATTTTCTTTCTCTGCTACTGACAGGAAGAGCTACCTCATTTGGAGTGGAGAGCTAATCTCCTTATCAAAAGACCCCTGTGTCCAGAAAGGGAAAAAAGTCTTCTACTCAGCATCCCAGAATTCTGTGGATGCTCTTACAATGCGGTTGCTCTCAGCTGCCGTGCTGAACCTTACTCTGTCCCACGTGTTCCTCATTTAGTCCTAATACAACCCCAATGGACCCATCTAAGTTCAGTCCCAGACCAAATGGGCAGAAACATCAGTAGTGATGGGGCTCAATTCCCCTCAACTCAGCCCTTCCAGTAAGGGGCACGACTTTTGTCAAAGTCATAGCATCTCCCATCTCATGGGGTCTCCATCTCATAGCGTCCCCCATCTCATAGCATCTCCCATCTTATAATGTTCCCATCTCATAGCATCCCCACCCATAGCATTTCCCATCTTAGAACGTCCCCCATGTCATAGAGACTCCCCCCATCTCATAATCTCCCCATCTTATAGGGTTCTCCATCACATAGCATGACCCTTCTCATAGTCTCCCATCTCATAACTTCTGCATCTTATAGGGTCCCCAATTTCATAGTGTCCCCATTTCATAGTGTCCCCCATCTCATAGAATATTCTTTTTTAATTAATTTTTTTTATTTTTAAAGAAGCTTTAGATTACATAAATGTTACATAAAAAATATAAGGAATTCCTATATGCCCCACTCCCTCCCCTTCTCGCACTTTACCACCTTAACAACATCCTTCATTAGTGTGGTGCATTTGTTAAAATTGATGAACACATATTGAAGCATTGCTACTAAGCCTGGACTACAATTTACATTATAGTTTACACTCTGTCCCACACGATTTTGTGAGTTATGACAAAATATACAATGGTTTGTATCTGTCACTGCAATGCCATGCTGGACAAATCCAATGTCCTGAAAATGCCCCTGTATTACACCTATTCTTTCCTCTCCCTTTCCTCAGAACATTTGGTGGCCACTGCCTTTAAATCAATGGTAAGAGTTCTTCCATTGCTAGAATAATAATAAGTCTATAGTAGAATAATAGTAAGTCTACTTTAGTCCATTGTTCATTCTCCAATCTTGAGGATTCTGGGATGGTGATGCCCACTCTATTTCTAATTGAGAGGGAGCTTAAATCTCATGGGGCAGATGGATGGAACTATCTTGTTTGCAGCTGCAGACATTCTCTGTTCCTTGGGGTGGGCGTTGTTCATCATCATCTCCTTGCTAGTCATCCTGGTGAGTCCAATGAACTGGAGAATAGGTGTGGCAACTATGCTGAAATTCAGGGCTCAACTGGCACATGGACAGACCAAAGATTTAAATCTCTGGGACATATATTTATCAAGTATAGTGCTAATTATAAGAACAAATGAAAGGGGCAGAAAAGCCATGTATAGAGAACCTATAAATGAGTTTAACTCTGTTACACTGGGGAGCATATATTCCAAAGTAAAACCCACTGACAAGGTGCCAAATTTCTGAGCTGTCTGCCCTGCTTATAGTTGCTGGATGTCTCTAGAGCCCTCAGGAACCCTACTATTTGAGACAATATTTACTGTGGAAGTCAATGAGATCCTGCTGAGACATGCATAAGCATGACCTCTGGGACGACCTCCCAACTCACTTTGAAGTCTTATCCATAAAAACTCATTTGTATTTACCATTTCTCCCTTTTGGTCAAGGTGTTTTTCCAGATGCATTGCTAGTTGGTGTTTGGTAATAATCCCTCGGTGCTAGGAAAGCTCATCCCCGGGAGTCATGTCCCATGCCAGGGGAAGGTAGTATGTTTATATGCTGAGTTTGGCTTAGAGAGAGGGCCACATTTGAGCAACAAGGAGGCTTTCAGGAGGTAACTCTTAGGCAGTATATAATACTAGGCTAAGTTTCAATTTCAGAAGAAAAGCTTCATGCATACAATCATCATTCTCCAGAGCCTGGCATAATGGTCTGTCTTCCTTCATTAGGCACTGCCCCTGCACTCGGGGGACTCATGCAGTCTTATTAGAGAATGTAGCAGAAGTCCCCAGGATGAGAATTCAATATTTTTTCTGTTATTGTGTGGCTCTCCACCCACCGAGACAATACCCCATGAACACTTGAACACATTCATATGCCTTAGAGGCATGCCCCAGGTGAACTCCTTCCCATGCATCCCCCCATCACTGACATCCTGTACCAGTGATCCTCCCCTGCCACTGTTGTGACCTTTTTGTGATCCAAAACCTTTCAAAAAATGAAGCCAACAAAATGACCAAATAAAATTAATAAGAAAATGAAACAATAATTTAAAAAATAACCAATAAAATACAAAATTTTTAAAGATTGAAATAATAAAAATTTTTTTAGACATTCTGTCTTTCTCACTGTAAGATCTGTTATCTTGTATGCACAGTGACATTTTCTTCCATATCTTATTTTTTTCATTTTATCTTCAAGAAGCTTTAGGATGCAGAAAAGACACATAGAGAATATAGGGGATTCCCATATATCCAACACCTTCCCCCCATTCCCCTCTCCCCTATTAATAACATTTTACATGTGGATGGTACATTTGTTACAATTGATGTACCAATATTGAAGTATTGCTACTAACCATGGTCAATGGTTTATGTTATGGTTTACATTTTGGATCATACATTTTTTATAGATTTTGACAAAATTTGAAGTGGCCTGTATCCATTATTGCAAGATCATGCCGAACAATTCTAATGCTTCAAAAATGCCCTACGTTCCATCTGTTCTGTTCTTCCCTCCCCTTCCCCTCAGAACCTATGGTAACCACTAAGTTTAAATTTTTGAAGAATAAGATTTCATAGTTATTTGCAATAATATTGGGGACTTGACATATTGGTCTGTTTTCTTTCATTAGGCACTGCTTATATTCTCGAGGGATTCTTGTTCCTCTAATTGAGAACATAACAGGACTCCCCAGGATGGGAGTTTGATATTTTCTTGTTTATTGTGTGGGTCTCCAGCCACTGATATTATGACAAGACAAACACTTACATATTCCAAAGAAGCCTGCCTTAGGTGCACCTTGTCCCATATACCCTCCCCTGTCATATCTGCCAAAAGGACATTCCCAACATTGTCATTTTAACCACAGACCAGCAAATCCCCAGAGTTCACCTGCTCCTTTCCCCAACCCTCCCCCTTCTTATAGCCTCCTCATTTTATAGGATCTCCCACCTTATATGCTCCCCATCTCATAGAGCCCCCCACCTCATAGTGTCCCCATCTTGGGGTCTCCCATCTCATAGCTTCCCCATCTCTTGGGGTCCCTATCTCATAGCATTCACATCTCATAACATCTCCCATCTAATAACGTCCTCATCTTATGGCGTTCCATCTCATAGGGTCTCACATCTCATAGCACCCCCTTCTTTTAGCATCTCCCACCTTGTAAGGTCTACATCTCATAGGGTCCCACATCTTATAGTATCCTCATGTCACAGCACTCTCATCTCATACCATCCCATTTTTATAGTGCCCCCAACTCATAGGGTTCCCATCTTATAGCATCTGCATCTTATAGCATCTTACATCTCATAACTCCCCTATCTTATAGTATCCCCATATCATAGGATCTCCCATATTATACTGTCCCCATCTCAATGTGTACTCATCTCATGGCATCTCCCATCTCATAAGTTCTCAATATCATAGGGTCCCACATCTCATAGTGTTCCCATGTGTGACAGTTTGATGTTTTGTGAATCCCAGTAAAGATCATGTTCTTTGAACTAATCCATTCTTGTGTGTGTGGGACTCTTTGATTGCATTGGATTCAGTTAAGGGAATTTTAATTAGATTACCTTTTGATTAGATCACATTAGGGTCTTTCATTGGACTATGTCAGTGAGGTGTGAACCACGTTTGTCCTCTGCTCTCTTGCTGGAAGCTTATATAAGCAGATAACTGAAAGTAGAAACACACAGAAAGAAAGACAGATGACATTTTTTTTTATCATGCCACATGAAAGAGGACTCAGGGTCTGCAATAGCTAAGAGTGAGGCCAAGAGAAACCCTGAGAGACTGAGAGAGAGGCTGGAGGCTGGAATCAGTAGAGCAGCTGATGTTGAAGAGAGGAGATCCAGGAAGAGACAAGTCATGTGCTTGGTCAACCACAGCTGAGTCTGGGGACAAAGTGAGTCTAGAGGGAAAGGCAGGGACTTCAGCAGAGATAGGTTGCCATTTTGCTTTGCCACATGGCAGGAGTCCAGGATCTGCCAGCTGGAGACCTTTGGTGAGAAAGCATTTCTGATGATGCTTTGATTTGGACATTTTTGCAGCCTTGGAACCGTAAGTTTTTAGCCTAATAAATCACTATTATAAAAGCCAACTCATTTCTGGTATTTTGTTCCCAGCAGCTTTAGCAAACTAAAACACCATGTCACAGCATTCCCATCTCACAGCTTTCCCATCTTATAGTATCTCTCATCTTATAATTTGCCCATTTCATAATGTCCACATTTCATAGCATTCCCCATCTCATAACATCTCCCATCTCATAACATCCCTATCTCATACAGTTCCCTATCTCACAGCATCCCCCATTTCATATCATCGCCATCTCATAGTGTCCCCCATTACATAGCTCCCCCCATCTCATAATGTCCCTATCTCATAGATTTCCCCTTTTCTAATCATTTAGATGCATCTCCCATCTAATCGTTTCCTCTATTTTATAGCATCTCCCATCTCATAGTGTCCTCAATGCATGGCATCCACCATTTCATAGAATACCCTTCCCATAGCATCCCCATCTCATAGCGTCCCCCATCTCATAGCATCCCCCATCTTATAATGTCCCTGTCTCATAGCATCCCCCATCTCATAGCATCGCTCATCTTATAAAATCCCCCATCTTATAACGTCCTTATCTCATAGCATCCCACATCTCAGTGTCCCTAACCCCTGACTTCCCCTTCTCAGATTTCCCATCCTATAGGATCCAATACCTTCTAGAACTCCCCACTTTATAGCATCCCCACCTTATAACATACCCTATAGCAGAATCTAGAAATTTTTCTGCCATGAGCCTGTGAAGCACTTGTGGATGAGAGGCCACCTAATGGCTTGTTGGAGACCTCCCCTCTAGTCAGACAGCCTGGGGTTAGGCCCTACCTCTATTCCTTAATTTACTGTAACCTGGGCTACTTGCTCAACTTCTCTGATTCTTCCTTTTCTCAGCTGTGAGTTGGCAATGCTGCAGTTGCAGCTGTTTGCAGCTTTCGTGAGGGTTAAATATAGTGATGCCTGTGAAGCTCCTAGGTTCAGTAATTACTTATTATTATTTCGTGTCGATTCTAAAAGGCAGCTCCACCCTAAACTTTAGTGCCTCTGTAATAGGTCAGGTCATAGCTTCTCAGAGGGGCTTTGCTGGGCCACAGCCACAAGTGCTTGGTGCCTGCATGGCCAAAGACCAGTACCAGTGCAGGTGGGGCCTACAGCATAGAAACCTGCTAATCAGACATCATGGGCATTTTTAATATTCCAGAGGAATCAAACTGTTGTGGGGAAGAAAAATAAGGCACATTTTTCAGGGTGTCCATCCAAATCCAGAGTCAAAAGTAGGTTGGGGAGTGGATGTCGCTCAAGTGGTTGAGCGCCTACTTCCCACATGGGAGGTCCTGGGTTCAGTTCTTGGTGCCTCCTAAGGAAAATGGAAACAAACAACAAGCAAAAAAAGAGGGAGCAAATGTGGCTCAGTGGTTGAGCACCTGCTTCCCAAATGGGAGGTCCTGGGTTCATTCCCTGGTTCCCGGTACTTCAAAACAACAACAACAACAACAAAAAATAGGCTCGATATGCGTGATTTCAAAACCATTTTAAGAGCTCCCAGGGTGCTTACTTCTTATATAGTTTCCTTTAAAAATGTTCCATTCCCAACTCAGGGTCAAGTGGAAAAACCCGAACACAGCAGATTGGACTTCAAAGTCAAGCAGGAGTCTGAGATTCAGAATGCACAGAAGACTGAAGTCTAACTTAATTCTTTATTTTCCAAATATTTTCCTTTCTATAACATGTAAAACATTTACATGATAGAAAACATTGTCACATTAAGTAAAAAAATCTCACTGAATATGTTTAAAATAAAGATGATAAATCAGAGAAATGCCTCTATCCTAACTTGACAGATTTTTCTTTCTTATTAAATGGTACACAAAATAACGGATACAAAATAATCATTAATGTCTTAGATTTGGTGCAATACATTCTCATGTGAGTCCCAGCATTTTGGTTCCTTTAAGCGATTCTCCTATGACATGGTCACATGACTACGGTCTCTCCTCTGCTGAGTTCAGGTTGGCTTGCCAATGCTCCTTATAATTTACTGGCTGGAGTTGAACACAGTCCTGCAGGTGTCAAACAAAGCAGACACCCTTCTAGAGCTATGTGCAGAGATAGCTCACTTTTCTGAATGTGGACTATTTTTGCACAGTGTTTCATTTGGCTGGTCGACCCCCACAGAGCAGCCATCACTGTTAACCCCACATCTTCCCTGTACCCATGCGACTGGCTTAGGCAAACCGACATGTAAGGCTTGTATTTGCCCCGAGTCATTTCCATTTTGCTCGCTGGGGCCACTGCTTCAGGACGCAGGCCATCTTCTACTGCTCAGTGGACATTGTCCAAAGCTATTCTCCTGTGTCCTGCAGTTGTGGGACCTGGAGTACCAATGTCCAAGCCCACTGCAGGTGCAGGGGGTGGCACTAATCATCTCCTAATCACCAGCCAGGGAAGGCCATCGAAGGCCTCCTCGCTTGCAGCTTAGCATCTCCAGAGCCAGTTTCTCTGGGCTTGGGCTGCCCATGGGCAGAATTGAATGATCTTTATTAATAGGTTCCCCAGCATAATCCATCATCCCTTCAACAATGCATATCTGACAGTTAATTAGAATCCACACAGTGGAATAACGAACATCATGTTTAGAATTACAATCTATTGCTAAACAACACCAGGCAGTCTCCCCCAGTGACCCTGGAGGCCTTGAATGTTCAGTTCCTCATGCTAGTTTGGTTTAACCCTCTTTAGCCAATAATTCTGTGAATGGTTTCAAATGGCCTCATCTCACCAAGGGGCTGGGGCCTCTACCTCTCTATGGGCAAAAGCAAAAGGAAGGTGGGTGGAGCTCACAGTTTGGAGAAGGCAAGCTGCCTAAGGCAGCAGAGCCAGTGTTGGTCCCATGGGCAGAGGTCCCTTTCCCACCCCACCCCCCAAAGCCTAAACTATGGAGTATGGGAGTAGAAATCTGGGCAACAAAGTCTGACATAGAACGGATCTCTGAGCCATCTGGATCAATCCCTTCCTCACTCATGGATCAAAGCCCTTAGGAGTCTGAGGTCCCCATTGCTCCTGCTCCACTGGAAACAAGAGAATGCTCTGATTACTTCGCTGGCTGCAGAGAAATATCTGTGTCCTCACAGAAGGGCAGCCAGCTGCTGTGCCAGGAGAGTGTGTCCAGCATGGCTAGGCTCTAGAAGGCAGCGGATGACAGAGCCAGGCCACCTAGCTAGAGGCTCTCGGCTCTGATCTGGTGGGGCTGCTTTTTTCCTTCTTTTGTTCCCATATGAGGACATCTTAGAGACAAAGAGAATAGTGTGTGTGTGAGTGTGTGTGTGTGTGTGTATTTGGAGGGGTATTCTTGAAAGCTTGTGTTTCCTGTGACATTCTATATACTGATGAGGCCTCAGGTCCTTTTTGGATCTGCCCATGGTAATACCTGGGCAGTGCTCAGATGTTTGGACCTGGCTGCACAAAACTGGATGATCCTGCTCTTACCAGCTACGGAACCAGCTCAAATACTCAAGCTCTTTGCGATTCACCTTCTTCATAAAATGGGGATGAAAACAGGGTCTATTATAAGGTCATCATGTAAAGTATTTAGCACCACGCTTGACACATGGTAAGTACTTAATAAATGTTGGTGCTGTGTGTGTGAAAGAGAAGGGAGAGGGAGAGATGGGGATGGAGAGGGAGAGGGAGGAGTGAGAGTGAGGGAGAGAGAGGCAGAAAGAGAAAGAGAAGAGAGAGAAGGAGGGAGAGAGAAGGAGAGAGGGAGTGAGTGAGGGAGGGAAAGATAGAGACAGAGAGACAGAGAAACAGAAAGGTAGAGAAACAGGCACAGTGGTAGGTCACATTTGTGATTGCTTACATTGATTCTTGGTTTCCCCAACACTGTGGGAAGCTGCAGACTTGGGAGTGAAAGCACCTTCTTTTCGTGCCTTGGCAAGTGGATGGGGATATATTTCTAGAATGCTTCTTAATTAGAGCCCTGTGGTTGTTTGCAGCTATATGTGCCCCAGATAAACATGTTCTTAAAACTTAATCCATTCCTGTGGGTGTGAACCCATTGTGCGTAGGACCTTTTGATGAAGCTAGTTCAGTTAAGATGGTATGGCCCACCTCAATCAGGATGGGTCTTTTGTAAGTGCAGTGAAATTCAGACAGCAAGGACACCAATGGAACTTGGAAGAGAAGGGAGAGACCACGAGATGCTGCATGTGCCTTGCCTTGTGACAGAGAGCCAGCAGCCAACCCCAGAACACTGGAAGTAAGCATCTCCTTGATGACGCCTTGATTTGGACTTTTTCCCAGCCTCAAACCATGAGGGAATAAATTCCCATTGTTTAATCCAACCCATTTCATGGGGTCTGTTTGAGCAGCCCGGGAGACTAAAACAAACCCTTTGCTGGCCTAAGGACAAAAAGTGTCAGAATCTGTTTAAAAAATAGGTTAGAGATGCCCAGAATTCATTTTATTTCAGCCATTCCAGACGTGGGGGTGGGGTGTGCTGATTTTAGTGTTTGCCACTTTTCTGGGTGCAAGTACTCTTCCACGGCCCACCTGGAGCTACCACTGTGAGTCATTGATTCAAGATGGTGCCCAACGCCACTGGGTGGGGTGGGTATCACCTGGGGTCTAGGCTGGCTGGTTGAATATCCCTTGTATGCCACCTCTCAACCATCCCAATCCATTAGACCCTGGGTGGCTGAGGCATGGCTCTTCTTCTGTCCTCCTCATACTATCTGAGGACCTGGTCCAGGGCTGTGACCTATGTGGCTTAGTCTTCTTTGTACCCCTCCTCGATGGTGTCCTATTCACTGTTGTTGCTGCACTACCCAGCCTCCTACCCTTCTCTAGTCCATGTCAGATACGGTGTAGGTGTCTCTTGAATGCCTGTTTAATGATAGACATTTTCAATAATGGGTCACACATGATGGAAACAGGCAGGAAAAAAGAGCCTTTGAAGCCTGCTTCGGCCCAGGTTCTGGACCTGTTTATGTGGATCTTTGTCTTTCCTATCAGCATCCGTGGGGCCTTCACTTTGCGGCCGCACTTGTCCCTCTTCCATATTTAACAGCGCTGGGTTCTGCCCGCCCCCTGCCTCTCCCTGCACTCCCCATCGGCTGGGGACTAGACTCGCTGTACCTTCCCACTTCACCAAGCCAGGGCCAGGACCAGAAGTGCCTCCTGAGCGGAGGGGGTTCCATCTCAGGCTCCCAGTTCTGCGGGGTGGGAGGAAGGCACCCCTGAATTACTTACAGCTGCAATGCCTTGCTGCGGCTTTATGAATAAATTGGGTGCCTGGCGGAACGAGCATTGTATCTCCGATGCAAATCCCCACAAGACAATAAATATAGATTCCTTTGTTGTAATCACAGTGGCGTCTCGATCTGCCTGGGGTGATTAAAGTGTAACCAAACTGCTGTTTAATTTCATTCCAGGCCATTTCCAGATTGTGTTGTGCAATGACGTCTGAAATCTTAACCCCTGGTTAAGAACCCCTGAGCTAAAGGCCATTTTTGTCTTGTATGTCGAAAGCCTACCCTACAGCCTCATCGGTGTCTGATGAAGAAACTCAAACTGCAGCACGGAGAAGCCGAGTCCCTTGCCAGGCAAGTCCTGGTGGAGAACGTGATCAGAGAAGAGTTACCAGCCCCACTCTCTGCTAAAGGGCAAGATGTGCTTTGCCTTGACTGCTGCTTCTATGAAAACGTCTCCTTCTGGGGGCAGCCACTGAGTCTGCACAGACCACCTGAGGGTCACAGATCTCACCTAAGCCAGAGGGAGAAAGGCAGGAGAGGTTAGCAGAGGGGCTTTTAGGCTGGAGCTGGAAGAGATAAAGAAAGGAAGGTGTGGGAGGCTGAGGGAAGCGGCTGATGAGGGTGCACCTGTGATATATGAAAGCCAAATTGGCCGAATTGGCCTTGGTGAGTTCTGTTACAGAGGCTGCTGCAGCCAAGTAGCATTATTCATCTGATTTCCCTGCAGCGATTCCTCCAAAGGCACACGAGCCCACTGGCAGGACCGCCTCTGTCCAGCGCTGTACCTGGGGTGGAACTGGAGAGTGGGGTACCAGTGACTGCGTCTACACAGGTCGACTCAACAAAGTCAGTAGAGACTCCCCAGGATTAGCCTCCCACTTTCTCAGCCTCATAAGAGAAAGTAACATGAATATATTCCGCAGGATGGCAAAGCTCGTGGGCCTGGGGCCAGGTTAAGAACTGGACTCCTTCCATGCTTCTGTTTGCTCACTTGAAGAAAAAGCTTGCTTCAGATTATACAAGGTCCTTGTCTTTTACAAACCCGTGATCCTGTTAATTTAAGCAGGGGCCGTGGAGGTGGCAAAATAGGGAGGAAAGAAAGAGGTTGGTGAATAAACAGGGAGACACAACAGTTGAAGTTTCTATGAATTTTATAGGGGAGATAGTGTCCCTGCTGTGGTGTATGTGTGTGTGTGTGTGTGTGTGTGTGTGTGAGTGTGTGTGTGTGTGTGTGTGTGAGAGAGAGAGAGAGAGAGAGAGAGAGTACTCACCTGGGGGTGGAGAGAGCAGGGGGAGAAACATCTGCTTGCCCAGGTCTAGGACACCAGAGACTCACCTTTGGAAACTGCTGTCCTGCAGTCCAAGACATAAGGGAGGATCGTGGGGGCATTTCAGGCATATTATTTGTGGAGCGGCAGGAGCCTCCCCTCTCTCTCTTCTTTCAGGGCCAGCTAACAAGCCATGGCAGCTCGCTTAGAGGAAAGCCAGGTTTGCCTGAGGAAGTGGGGCAGAATGGGCTGGGGACCAGGGCACGCCAGGATCTGACAGCAGGGAGGATTCTGCCCCAGATCCGCAAGCACTGCCAGCAGAGGTTAGCTGGGCAGGAGAAAGCTCGGGATCCAAGGGCGCAGTTTCCTAGTAGCCCCAGAACTCCCTGAGGGACCATATCTGCTTCTTTCCCTTCCCATGACAAAGCACAGTGTCTGAATGGATAGATTTTCCGATGACAGGCCAGATACGGAGTTGAAACTTAAACTTACTGTTCCCCCAAACCTGCTCCCCCTCTCTTGGCAAACAGCCCTGTTACACGCTCAATCACCAATGGCATCCTTTTCTACCCCCAACTCCTCTCCAGTGCCCAGTGATTTTACCTCCTAAATACTGCCCCCCCCCAATGCCATCACTTCTTTCCATCCCCAGTATCCTCACTCTGGCTTCAATAAATCTCTGCCCTGTAACATGGTGACAGTCCCCTAACTGAAACTACCCCTTGTTATGTCCTCCTCTGATGCACACTTCCTGCACATTTTCTGTATTTTTAAGTTTGTGCATGTCCCTACATGGCACTCCTCTAGCTCTTTCAATGCCTTGGTACTGCTCACATGATAAAATCCAAGGCCAACTCCTCAGCCCTCATGGTCTGAACTTCACTTACTTCTCCAGATCCATTCCCTTTCCCCGCACTGCCCAGGACTGCCGTTCCCCCAAAGGCCACCTGCTCCTCTGTCTTGGACACTCCCTATACCTGCAATCCCCCTGGCCTTTCACCTTGACCAACTCCTCACTTTTCAGGGTTGGCTTAGATGTCTGCTTCCCATGGGCACCCCACGTATGGTACTGGGTCCCTGCTGGGGGTTCCTAAAGGCCCTCTATGCACCTGCTTCTGGGCCCCTGTCACACTGCTCTCAAACAGCCTGCCAACTTGCTAACTCTACCATTGACCTGGGAGTGCCTGAGGGCAAGAGCCATGGCTGGTACCAATGCCCAGTACAGTGCTTGGTCCAGAGTAGATCCTCAAATCCTGTGCCATGTTTTCTTGATTCTGAGGAAATTCCATGTAAGATATACCATCAATATCATTGTATTTTATGAGGAAATAGAAGTGCCACATTAAATGCACCCTAATTATTTTTGCTTAATAAAATGGTATGCATTCTTCTAAGCCACTGCATTTCTTTGTCAGTGAGGATAATGTTTGGATCTGCCTTCTTCGTATCTGGAGTTGCACTACCCTTCCCCACTGTGGGAGTTACCTCCTGGTGTCGTGGAACCTCCTGATGCCTATGGAACTCTTCAGGGCATGTCCCCTGTGGACCTCAGGGGCACCTTAGGATCACCAATACCATTTCAAGCGTTTTGAAAAACGCCATGATTTATTCTGCTTTTGCTGGTTGATTAAACTCCTTTTTTTCTATATTGACATACATTGCTGGAAGCAAAACAGGCTGTCTTGAGAATCCATCTGATGCTTTTGACAGATGTCTGCTCTGCGCCTGAGTGATAGTCCCTCAAGACGTGCGCATCGGTCCCACCCCCTGCCCCCACCCCCAACACAGCTTTGAAGACACCGCAGTCTATGTCAGGCGGTTCGGCAGCTTCGGTCACCTTTAATTGCATTGCTTGGCAAGTGAACGGCTATCTCCAGTATGCATGGTAGCTTTTTGCTCCAGTGCTTTGTCAGTCTTTCTCAAGATGTTTTAAGTGAAAGTTGGGGATTCACATTTAAGGGAAACTCAAGGTCTGTGGTGCTCCCAAGGCAAACGATGCATTGAAACGACTGTTCTTTCTACCCTCCTACGCATGTGGGTAAAGATAACCTTACTCAGATTTCTCTGCCTGCTGGCTGCCAGGTTTTTTTGAGCCTCCATTGTAAGACATTTTTAGTTTAAAAAATGTTAGAGTTAGGAAGATAAGGCATGTGTTGGATGAAGAGATAGGAGCTTCGGAGACAGAAAGGCTGGGGAGCATGGATTTTAGTCTATATGGTAAGTATGGCATAGGAGCAGCAGGAGTATGGGGGTGTGCCAATTGTAATAGCTCTGTATTAGTTGGCCAAAAGGGGTGCTGATACAAGGTACCAGAACTCTGTTGGCTTTTATAAAGGGCGTTTATTTGGGATAGAAGCTTACAGTCACAAGAGTTACAGTTACAGAGTCCACCTCAAGGTACCATAAGAGCTACTTTCTCTTACCCAAAGTCATTTGCCATGTGTTGGAACAAGATGGTTGGTGATGTCTGCAAGGGTTCAGCCTTCCTTCTTCCTCTTAAGTCTCTGTGGTCCCAGCTTCTTCTGATCTCAGCTGTAGGCTGGCATAAGGCTCATTTCTCTCCCCAGGGCTCATTTCTTTCTAGGCTCAGCTGCTCTGTTCTCTTCACAAGGTCAGCTATAGACTATCAGTCTTACCTTTCTTCCCGGGGCCTCTGCCATGTCTAATGAGCTGTTTCTCTTCCTCTGTGTTCTTCTCTGTGTGTCTACTGTATATGTGAGAGTCTGTTTTATCAGCCCACCAAGGGGGCTGGGACTCAATGCTGAGTCTCACCCTAATGACCTCGTTGAATCAAAGACCTAATCTTAACATAATTTAATCAGATGTCTCAGCTGAATCCAATACAATCAAAGGATTATCATGCCCAGAGGAACAGACCACTTTACAAACATAATCAATATCTTTTTAGAATTCATAAATAATATCAAACTGCCACAGCCCCCTCCCTGTTTTGAAACCTAGCTAGAATTTCTTGTTTTACTTAGTGTAGAACTTTGCTCTTTTCTTGCCTCGGCTCCTCGTGAAAAGACTGTTGTCTGGCAAGGGGGCAAGGACGGCTGGTCTGGAAAGAGAATGAGGTGCCAGACAGGATTTCAAATAGAATATGGAGACAGTGACCAAGGTAGAGCCCCAGGTCCATCATGGGTTCAGGTGGTGAGCTCAGGTTCCCTACGAATACCGCAGAGAGGAGGGTGAGGGCAAAGTGTGCTGGTACTGGATGCTCAGTGAGAGACTTGTACCAGCCCACCTGGACTCCTAGACCTCTCAGAGCAGGTCCACATCTTTGGGCAGCTGTACCAGAGAGGGGCATTGATATTGAGCTCACTTATTGGATTGAAGGAGGTGGGAGTGTAGAGGCTAGAAATTGTGCCTCAGTCAGAAGGTCTGATTTAATTGGATTTAAGTTGACTTAAGAACTGGGCCAGCGTCCAAGTTCCACAATGTGACTGAGGAGGGAAGGGACTGTGAGTGAAATGGAAGCCACCTTACTTCTTCTCACCAGAGTGTGGAAGTGTCCACTACACAACTGAATGGATATTTGATTGTCTATGTCAATGTTGTGCTTCCTCTCATGAGTCTTATGCTTTGCACACACCCCCAGGATAAAAAAGTCGTTCCTAAGAGTTGGAGCTGTGACTCCCCTGCATCAACCCCCATCCAGCTGTGCTCCAATTGGCTGTTGAGAGGAGCAGGTGTCCCCACCTGTCTCTCAGAGGACTGCATATCCCCCCACACTTCAAGGAAAAGGCTTTGCTGTCTGCACCATGGCTGGCATTGTAGCACCAGGCCCCAGGAAGGTGCACAAAAGTCTGAGTTTCCCAGCTTGATGTTCACCAGCTTCCCAGGATTCAGAAACATCCCCATGCTCTAGCTCACTTCCTCCATCTCACAACAGGAATCCTTCTTCCATCTTTGAAGAACCCAAGTGTTCATCTTCCTCCATTTACTTACATTTTCACTCATTCTGCAACTCCATTCACACAGGCATGGAGTGGCTTTAGAAAGCCACACTGGCAGAAAAGAGGGGTGGGGAGTTTGGGCCCTTTCTGTCTATGTATGGTTGAGTGGTCTTCCTCGTGGTATGAGCGGCTTCAGTAATCCTTGGTTACAAAACCTCTTCTCTCCCCCACCAGGATGATGGAGATAGCCCGTGCATGGCCCTGCTAATCCTTCCTTTGTGTTCCCCTTGTTCAGGGCTCAGTTTACAAATTCTCCAGGCCTCCCTGGGCATGGAGGGGGCCCCAGTGGGTGGTGATAACCTGAGGGGCAGAAAAGTCATTTAGGGGGTAAGCTTCTTGACAAACCAAACTGACAAAACCAAATCTAAGCAAAGTGAATTGAACCAAGGCAAACCAAACCAAACTGAACCAAACCAAACTAAACCAAACTGAATCAAACTGAACCAGCCAAACCAAATCAAACTGAACCAAACTGAACCAACCAAACCAAACCAAACTGAACCAAATCAAACTCAAACTGAACTGAACCAAACCAGATCAAATGGAACCAAACTGAACAAACCAAACTATCCAAACCCAACCCAACCCAACCCAATCCAACAAAATGAACCAAACTGAACCAAACCAAATTGAACTGAAGCAAACCAAACCACCTAAATCAAACCAGAGCAAACCAAACCAAACCATCCAAACCAAACCAAACCAAACCAAACCAAACCAAACCAAACCAAACCATCCAAACCAAAGCAAACCAAATGAACGGAACCAAATCAAACCAAAGCAAACCATCCAAACCAAAGCAAACCAAACCAAATCAAGTTGAACTGAACATGACCAAACCCAATCCAATTTAACCTAACCAACCAAACCAAACCAAACTGAACCAAGCCAATCAAAACAAATTGGGCCGAACCAAACTAAGCCAACCAAATCTGAAACAAACCAAAGCAAAACAGAGCAAACCAAAGCAAACCAAATGAACTAAGCCAAACCAAACTGAAACAAACCAACCTGAACTAAGTCAAAACAAACCAAATAAAAAAGCACTGCTTCAGGATGACTCTGGCTGTGGGTTTCCAGCCAAGGGCCCTCCATAGCTGTGCTCTCACATCATCCTTGCCACCAGAGAGCACAGAGAGGGAGACAGGCTATCATGATAACTTCAGTGGCCATCCACATTTGTATAAATGTTTTCAAATGACAAAGCACTTTTATCTAATATATCACAATGGATCTCCTCATCAACCCTGTGAGACAGGGAGGGATTCATCGTAATATCCTTTTCTACAGATCTGGACAAAGAAGTAAGTTAAGTTTATTCATCCATTCATTTATGTATTTATTCATCCTTTTGAGAAATACTCACTGAGTATATAATATGGGCATATTACTTAACTAAGTTTTGTGAGGAATGGCTTCTAGTAGTGCATAATCCAGTGAGGAAAATGTAATACAGCAATATAAAATATAAAAATGCAGAATATAAAACTATAAAGTATAAAAATAACATAACCTAGAAGGGCTTTAAGTTCAGAGGTAAAAAGTGCTCTGGGATCCTATGTAAAAGGGCCAATAAATCTGGTAGCTGTTATGGTCTTGTTGACTGGGACGGGAAGTAGCCTATGTAGCTGGGTGTTGAAGGGACAGAGGAGGCAATGAGGCCAAAGGTTCTGGTAATGGAGATATGGTGATGGGTTTGACATGCCAGGCTAGGAAGACTGAACTTTATTTGATGCAGTGGGAGCCATGGAAGACTCCTACTCATGAGCAGGGACATGAGAGACACGACCTTTTCTGGGCCTGAGAAGACCATGCTGGCAAGAAGGAGAAGCAAGATGAAAGAAAAGGCCAGAGTGAGAAGGGAAGCTGCCAAGGGCCCTGGTCAGTAAAGTGTGGGGCTGGAGCCCAAACCTGGGGACTGCATTTCTCTCCACTGACAATTAACTGCTTGTTCTTAGAAAATCTCCCCATTTTTCAAAGTGAGGTAAATGGAAGCCTGGAGAAGCTGAGTTTATGGAGTCGTCTGCAGTCAGTGCCAGGGAAGGGATGGCCAGCTCTCCCATACTTCAGCCTTGTTTCCATCTGTGTCCATGTGCCTATCTCATACTGAGGACCTATGATTGCTCTGAGCCCCGGGTCAGCAGGGGATGGGACTGTCCTTGGCCTGCCAACCCAGCCTGATGTTCCTGTTAGAATCCCCTCTTGCAACAGCCTTGAGGATGGGAGGCGAGCAAAGCCCTTCCCTGCTGCCTGTCCCTGCCCACAGCTTAACCCAGGACACAGGTACCAGCCACAGGGTCCAGGAAGCTCTGCAGGGCTGGGCCTGCCTCATGCAGCGGCGGCAGGGAGACACCAGAATATCTTTGATTGGCTCAGCCTTCTTGTGCAGAGGGGAAGCCTGGGGCTAAGGGAGGGAGCCTCCAGGCGCTCAGCTCTGGGGCACCTGCCCTGCAGAAAGCTGCTGTCATCACCTCTTGTCAGGTCTGGTTCCTCTGAGGTGACAGCTTTGACTTCAGCTCTCCTGCTGTAATTGAGTCTCTGTCACTCGATGGATGGTAATTAACACATCCAATGACAATAGCTAACATCATGATAGAAAGAGACATGAACACAAATAACCTGAATGGACACTGCACAGGAGGTGGTCAGAGCCTCCCCATGCTCGGGGGTCAGGAACCATGCAGACCTTCCCCTCCACCGTACTCGTGCCCCTCAGCCTGCTGTGCTAAGCACCTACCTAAGGAAACCACTGCAGAGTGATGGGTTGGGCTGTGAGGGAATAAAGACAACAAACACAGGCAGAGTCTCCTTCTCTGCCTGTGTCCTCTCTGTCTCCCTATCTGACACTCTGTCCTTCAGTCTCTTCTTGCTGTCTCTGTCTCTCTATCTATCTCTCCCTTTTCCCCTCTCTCTCTTCCTTACTACTGTTGCTTTCTTTTTCAATCCCTCATTCAAATAATATTTATGGTGCTTGTCTCCGTGGAAATGGAATGGTGAGTTGAACACAGACTCTGTCCTCGTCCTCATGGAACATATTGATGAGTGTGGGAAAGACAGCATTAATCAAATGAGCACCCAAATATATAATGAAGAGCTGTGTCCAGGAGGATGCAGGGAGCTGTGTCCAGGAGGAGACAGGGTGCTGTGCCCAAGAGGATGCAAGGAGCTGTGTCCAGAAGGATGCAGGGAGCTGTGTCCAGAAGGATGCAGGGAGCTGTGTCCAAGAGGATGCAGAAGGCTGTCCAGGTGTCCAGGAGGATGCAGGGAGCTGTGTCCAAGAGGATGCAGGGAGCTGTACCCGGGATGATGCAGGGAGCTGTTTATGTGCCCAGGAGGATGCAGAGAGCTGCTTGGATGTCGAGGAGCATGCAGGGAGCTGCCTAGGTGCCTGGGAAGATGCAGGAAGCTGTGTCCAGGAGGATGCGGGCAGCTGTATGGTTCCCCAGGGAATCAGACACACCCCAATCTCACCATCCTGGCAGCCATCAAAGAGCTCCTTTTGTCTTTCTTGTTTCCTCATGCGTGAGCTATATAATTAATTTGCAACCTGTATTATATGGTGTTTCTGCTAATAAGAATGGCTTCCATTTAAAACAAAACCTGCATATTAGCATGAAATTTTAGTTCACTGTTAAAGATTTTACATGTTAATAAAGGCCAGAAAAATAGTAGAAGAAAAGTGTAATATAACATTTTAAAATTCTAGAAATTGAAAACAAATTGAAAGACAGGTGGGGCCTGAAAACTTTTCTGTGTCACATGTTGTCTTATTAGCCTTGCTCAGGAGGTTAAGTACCAGCACAGCCGGGTATGAGAACACTGGAAGCTTCTCTGAGCCTCTGAGGAGCTTCTACCGTGCCATTGCTCCCCTGGGACCAGCCCACCCCCTCCGCCCATGCCAAGCTTGTAGAGATCTGTGTCATAGGATGCCACTATATGTGTTGTAGCTGATATTCATGATCAAAGTATTTTGAATTTCACAGAAACAGAAATAAGAAAGGGATCGGTCCAATACATCACAAATGATAAACTCTACAGAAAAGGACATTGCAATAAAGGAAAAGAGAGACAAAAAAATAAAACATATAAAAACCAAAGCACAAAAAAATGGCTTTCTTTACAGTAATAACACTGAATGTTAATGGATTAAACCCCTCAATCAAACAACAGGTTGGAAAAATGGGAAAAAAGCATGATCCAACTATATGTGTTTATGAGACTTACCTTAGACTGAAAAACACAAATAGGTTGAAAGTGAAAGGTTGGAAAAAGATATTCCATGCAAATAATAACAAAAAATGAGCTGGCGTAGCTGTACTATTATTGAAAAAATTAGACTGTAAGTCAAAAGCTGATATTAGAGACAAAGAAAGACACTATATATTAATAAAAGGGACAATCCACCAAGAAGAAATAACAATCATAAATATGTATGCACCTAACCACGGTGCCCCAAAATACATGAGACAAACACTGGCAAAACTGAAGGGAGAAATACATCTCTAGAGTAATAGTTAGAGACTTCAATACACCACTCTCATCAATAGATGAAACATCTAGACAGACAATAAGGAAACACAGAATTTAAATAATATGATAAATGAACTAGACCTAACAGACATACAGATTATTGTACCCCATAATAGCAGGATACATATCCTTCTCAAGTAAACATGGATTATTCTCCAGGATAGATAATTTTTGGGTCACAAAAAAGTCTCAATAAATTTAGAAATATTGAAATTATATGAAGTATCTTCTCTGACCATTATGGAATTAAGCTGGAAATGAATAACAGGTGAAGAACTGGAAAATCCACAAATATATGGAAGTTAAATAACACACTCTTAAACAATCAGTGTGTCAAAGAAAAAATTGCAAGGGAAATCAGCAAATATCTTGAGGCAAATGAAAATGAGAACAAGACATATCAAGACTAATGGGATGACGTGAAGGCAGTGCTGAGAGGGAAATTTATAGCCCTAAATGCTTACATTAAAAAGAAGAAAGAGCTAAAATCAAAGACCTAAGAGCACACCTGGAGGAACTAGAAAAAGAGCCACAAATTAATCTCAAAGCCAGCAGAAGGAAAGAAATAAAGAGTAGAGAAGAAATAAATGAAATTGAGAATACAAAAAACAATAAAGAGCATTAACAAAACCAACAGTTGGTTCTTTGAAAAGATCAATAAAATTGACACTTAGTTAGACAGACAAAGAAAAAAAAAGGAGAACATACAAATAAATAAAATCAGAAATTGGGGGCATTACTACTGCAACCACAGAAATAAAAGGGATCATAAGGATACTATGAGCAAATGTATGCCGACAAATTAGACAACCTAGATGAAATGACCTCAACAGACTAATTACCACTAAAGAGATTGAAGCAGTTATCAAAAACCTCCCAACAACAACAACAAAAAAAACAGCCCATGGCCAGATGGCTTCACAGGTGAATTCTACCAATCATTCCAAGAAGAGCTAATACCAATCTTGCTTAAACTCTTCCAAAAAATTGAAGAGGAGCTAACTCATTCTATGAGGCCAACATCACCCTAATATCAGATCCAGATAAAGATAAGAGAGGAAAATTACATACTAATTTATTTTATGAATATAAATGAAAACCCTCAAGAAAATACTTGCAAATAGAATTCAATAGAACATTCAAAGAACTGTACACAATATCAAGTGGGTTTTATCTCAGGCATGGAAGGGTGGTTAAACATAAGAAATCAATTAATGTAATACACCACATTAAAAAAATGAAGGAAAAATGCATGATCTCAGTTTATATAGAAAAGACAAAATACAGCATCCTTTCTTGATAAAAACACTTAGAAAAATAGAATATATGAAATAACCCACAGCTAACACCATACTCAATGATGAAGGACTGAAAGCTTTCCCTCTAAGATCTGGAACAAAAGAAGAATGCTCACTGTCACCACTCAACATCGAACTGGAAGTTCTAGCCAGAGCAGCTAGGCAAGAAAAAGAAATAAAAGGCATCAAAATTGAAAGAATGAACTAAAACTTTCCTTATTTGCAGATGACATGATCCTATATAGAGTCCTGAAAAATCTACAATAAAGCTACTAGAGCTAATAACCATATTCAGCAAAGTAGTAGGGTACAAAATCAACACGCAAAAACCAATAGTGTTTCTATACTTTAGTAATGAGTAATCTGAGGAGGAAATTAAGAAAAAATTCCATTTACAATAGCAAATAAAAAATTCAAATATTTAGGTATAAATTTAACCAAGGATATAAACGATTTGTACACAGAAAACCACAAAAACATTGCTGAAAGAAATCAAAGAAGACCTAAATAAGTGGAAGAACATTCCGTGTCCATGGATTGGAAGACTATATCATTAAGATGCCAATTCCAACCAAAATGACTTACAGATTCAATACAATCCCAGTCAAAATTCCAACAGCTTACTTTGCAGAATGGAAATGTCTATTTATTTGGTAGGGTAAGGAGCTCCGAACAACCAAAATCACCTTGAGAAAGAATGAAGTTGGAGGACTCACACTTCAGACTTTAAAGCATATTGCAAAGCTACATTGGTCAGATCAGCATGGTACTGGAACATGGATAGATATATTGAACAATGGAGTCAAACTGAGAGTTCAGAAATAGACCCTCACATCCATGGCCAATTGATTTAAGATAAGGCTGCCAAGTTCACTCAATTGGGAGAGAACAGTCTTTTCAACAAATGGTGCTGGGAGAACTGGATATCCATATGCAAAAGAAGACTCCTATCTCACACCATATACAAAAATTAACTCAAAATGCATCAAAGACCTAAACATAAGAAACTGGACTACAAAATTTCTAGAAGAAAATGCAGGGATTCATCTTTAGGGTCTTGTGTTAGGCAATGATTTTTTTTAGACTTTACACCCAAAGCACAGCAATGGAAGAAAAATAGATAAATGGGATCTCCTTAAAATTAAAAACTTTTGCACATTAATGAAATGGAAAAGACAACCTACTCAATGGGAGAAAATATTTGGGAACCACATATCTAATATGGCTTTAATACCCAGAATGTAAAAAGATACCCTCCAACTAAAAATAAAAAGACAAGCAACCCAACTGAAAAATTGGCAAAAGACTTCCACAGACATTTCTCCAAAGAAAATATGCAAATGAATAGAAAGCACATGAAAAGATGCTCAACATCACTACTAGGGAAATGCAAATCAAAACCGCAATGAGGTATCATTTCATACTCACTGGAATGGTTACTATTTAAAAAACAACAGAAAACTACAAGTGTTGGAGAGGATGTGGAGGAATAGGAACACTCATACATTGCTGGTGGGAATGTAAAATGGTGCAACTACTATGAAAGATGGTTTGGCATTTCCTCAGGAAGCTAAGTATAGAATTACCATATGACCCACCAATGCCTCTTCTAAGTATATATCCCAAAGAATTGAAAGCAGGGACATGAACAGATCTTTGCACACCAATGTTCATAGCAGCATTATTCACAATTGCCAAAAGATGGAAGCAACCCAAGTGTCCCTCATCCATTTATAAACAAGATGTAGCATAGTCATACAATGGAATATTATTCAGCCATTAAAAGGGAATGAAGTCTTGATGGATGTGACAACATGGATGAGCTTTGAGGATACTATGTTGAGTGAAATAAGCCAGGCATAAAAAGACAAATATTGTGTGATTTCACTGATATGAACTAATTATAATGAGCAAACTTATGGACAGTTGAAAGTATGTTTCTTACCAGCAGCATCAGGCAATATGGAGACATCTATCTCCCAAACAGAACCAATAGCTTGTCGAGGGCAGTGACATCCACACTGCCAAGATGCACATTTCTATCTTGATATTGCACATTTGTGAATCCTTGTGTGAGAAAATGCAAGACCACCTGGTAAGGCATATGCAAAAAATAATTTAATGCTTCCTCTTGGCTAAAGCCAACATGACCTTGATATTGACCCAAAAGAAAGGCTATAGACAAAAAGACAGTGTAGAACCAATAATTATAGCAATAATGCTACTTATAATACCACTAATAAAACATTTTATAGTTCAAATGAATGTAAATTTAACCCAAAGATCAAATAGGACCCAAGCCATTATTGCAAAGTGTCAGTTGGCTCCAAGTAATAATGACCCTCCATAATACCAGATTATTCAGAAATATTAATAGCATGTTCAAGCCATTGAGGTTTACATGGTGAGTTTGCTAATAGATTTAAGATTGTAGAGAACTTATTCTCAAGGATGGGTACCTTTTAAAATCCATCAGAATGAAGCCCAGGGATTGGTACAGTTACCACTTGAATGCTTCCTCTGAGAGTTAGCTCACAAGTTCTGGGTGAAGATGCTTTTCCGTACTGCATATTTACAACAGCTTCCATCAGTAGCCCCGGGGGCAAGGTGGGGTTAACCCTGTCTGTGATGTGTCAACAATTGGAGCAAATACCTCTCAGACTCTTTCTCAAAGGTCTTGTCAAAAGTTTTGAGCTACCCCATGTCCTGCTTGATCACAGTGAACATAAACCTGGAAGCTATGTTGTGAATAAGCAACTGTCTTATCTCCCTTGCATAAAACTACTCATCTTCTTTGCAAAAGGATGGTGAAAAAGCTTTCCAGACAGCTCACACTAGGGAGATCCCATGTGGGATATATTTGTGCTGTTAGAACAATTCGACCACAGCAAATTGTCAACAGACTTCTTTTTCCCCCGGAAGCCCACAAGGGGTGTCCAGAATCATTCCTTCTCACTCTAGGCCAATTGGATTCTACCAGTTCACTTAAAAAAGAAAAAAAATGTTTTCAGCAAACCAGTGTGTAGCGCTTAAGCCTCAAATTAAGCAAGATATTCTCCATTGGCCCGGGGAATGGCCCTTGTGGTCCACGCAGGGTTGCTTTGTGGATACCGCAAGACCCCTGCCTATCTCTTGTGTTTAAGTCCTGCTGTTAGATGGTGCTTTGCTGGACCTGCTGGGCAGGAGGGAGGTCGTGGTTGATGGTGAGAGGTATTTGCAATGTAAGAAACTGTGCCTAGCAATAGAATTTCAACAGACCCTGACTTCCTGAATTTTGTAGAAGCAGTACAGGACATCAAGAGGTGAAGTGGGGTGGCTATGGGAGAAGAATGCATGCTATTAATTAACTGTCCCGGGAAACAAATGACCTTGCACTTCTCTTCTCCTAACAGCAGGGATTCACAGTCTATTCATGGTGACAGCTCTCACGGGCAGGAGGTTGATGAAAGCTGAGTTCTTCACATTTGTTTCCTCAGTCAATCTTCAAAATAAGGCTGGGAATTCTAGGAATACCTTTACGTGGACATGGAGACTGAGACTTTGGCATGAGGTAACAGATCGTAAGGGTCAGAAACTGGTCTGAATCTGGGTCTGTCCAACATTGAAGCCCGAGCTACGGTCTCCAGCCACAGGTCACCATCTTCTCTTCCAGAAGTTAAGGGTGAGGCTCCACCTTCTTGGCGCAATTCACTTTCAAACCTGTTCTTTCCCTCTATGGTGGCTGTGACTAGTCTGGCCTCTTCATTCTCTGCTGGAAAAGGCTGTGTAGCTTTGGAGTTGCCAGAGTGAGACATTCTCAGCTGTTGACTTCTGAGGCTGTGTGCATTTGTGTAAAGAGCATAGAAATCCTAGTCCTTGACCAAAAGCTTTGCCTTCCAGAGCAGGCTGGCATCCTTAGGCACAGGCCTCGGGGCCCGGGTGTGCCCAACCTCTTGGAAGAGGCCTTGTCTCTTGTGGGTGGAAAGTAAGGCACTCCTTATAATCCCCTCTGACCCTCGCTAGGGATGTTCGCTTTTCCCACACCTGTAGGGTCACAGGTTGCCTGGGAATCTTTGGCTGCTCTGGACTGCTCTGGACTGCCGGTGGGGCCATGGAAGATGGGCTGGGGACACAGGGTGAGAAAGCAGCTGGTGTGGGAGCGATGAGTGGAGAAGGAATGGGGTCTGGAAGCATAAGAGGAGCAGATGTGCACCACACCCTCGCACAGGGTTGTACTTTCTGTACTTCACTTAGCATCCTGAGACTCGGGTCCCTCATCTGTAAAACAGGGGAAATCATTGCATTCTCAAAGGATGGTTGTAAGAGGTAAATGAGATCCACTAAGCAGAGCTCCTAAGTGTTCAGTTCAAGTTGGCTCTTAGTAAAGACTGGCTATTGGCACATTCCCTCCCTCTCTTCCCCTCTCCCCTTCCCCCTTCTCCCTCTTCCCCTCCCTCATTCCTTCTTTTCTTCCTTCCTTCTATCCTGCATTTCTATTTATCTTCCTCCCGCATCTCCCCAGAGATGTGCAGATGGCAGCTTTTGGGTCCAGATGCTGGCTGGTAGGTTTGGGACAGAAGTGGAAAAGCCATTTCCCTTGGGCTGCACAAATATCACAGATGCCTTGATGGCAGCTTCTTGATCATTGCAAGGCAGGATGGAGGCATCCACACCTCTTTTCAATCCAATAATTCATGGGAAGGGGAAAGATTGGATGCAGAAGGACTATCTGAGTGTCTTTTCTTCCCTTCTCTTAATGGAAATGAAATTCTAGAATTCAAAAGCAGAGTACTCTCTCCCACACGCAAAGAAGACAATTAAAAATTACTTCTGCTGCAATGTAATTAAGGGGAAAATAACCCTCAACATCAGGAAATGACTCTATGCTTTCCCCTTCACATTTGAAACCAGAGGCCCTTACGGCTGGCTGGCTCAGTCAGCCCAAACATTAATTTTCTATTATGAGTAAAATTAATGAGTTTAGCCAATTTCTGGTGCTCATAAAGTTGTGCTTTTCATTATTGAGGTTAACAGCCTGCCAGATTCAGAGCCTCATGGGAGCAGGGCCGGGACCCATGCTGCTGACACTGGGGAAAGACTTGAGGACTTCCCCTCTTCCTTGCACCCAGCCCTGCCCACTCTCTTATCCCACCTCTGGCTTAGGACTTACCTCACCCAGGACACGATGACCCTGCAGGAGGTGTTCTCTCAGCACCTAAGCCTAGGGTCTGTGACATAGGTGAGTCCGACAGAGGATATAGCCAAGTAATGGCAGTGTGACCATGTAACTGGGCTGTGATGGGCAATACCAGGGTGCTGTGGGGCCCTGGGCCAAATCAAGTTTGCTGCTTGATTTGTAAATAAAGTTTTATTGGCACACAGTCATGAGCATTCATTCATATATTGTATAAGGCTGCTCTCGAGCTACACTGGCAGAGTCAAGTAGTTGTTACAGAGACTGGATAACCTGCAAATCCTAAAATATTTACTCTATGGTCCTTTAGGGAAAAAGTTGCTGACCCTGCTCTAGGAAAGGTTTTGCTTCTTGTAGTACATCTTCCTGATGCATGGCCTCAAACAAAATGTTCCTATCCTCTTTTGCAGTGCTTTGAGTCTATCCATAATTAATGTTAAGATGTTAAGAATTAAAAAAAGTTCATAAAATGCAAACGCAAAGGCTTAGCTGTCAGCAGGTCTGTGTCTGCATCATGGCTCATATGGTCACTGGTGATTGTAATAATAATCGTAGATGCATTGGCAGTTGTCATTTACTGAGCAAAGGCCATGTGGCAGGCTTGGGGCCAGGCACCTTTTATACATTCTTTCATTTAAATTCTCACAAAAAACCCTAGGAGGTGGGTATTTTATTTTCCCATTTTACAGATGCTGAAACTCAGACTCAGAGGGATCAGTGATGAGCTTGAATCAGTTAAGAACTGAGTTTAGCTTCTAGTCAGAGAGGATATAAAAAGCAATGACTTAAATAAAATAGAAGATTTCCCCCCCAAGGTAGAAATCTGGGGACCAGGCAGCCTGGTAGGTTGGTACAGTACCTCCACACCCATGCTTATGTCTTGTTATTCCCATCTAGCATTGGTATCCTCATGGACCAAAACAGTGGCTGGAGCTCTAGCCATCATGTCCACATCATACACAGGAAATACAAGGAAATGGGAAAAGGTCTCAAAGGCATTTTCCTACAAAGATCACCCACAATCCTCTGCTTCCCTCTCAGTCAGAATTTAATCACATGGCCATAACTACCTGTGAGGGAGGCTGGGAAATGTAGTTTTTGACTGTGCAGATGGCTGCTCTGAATAAAATAGGGGCTTCCTGTAACAAAGAAGTCAGAATGGGAAGCGGAAGGACCGCTGCATCTACTGCTGTGGCCCCCCAACTCCCACGCACATTGCTTTTCCCGCAGAGAACACACCCTCCATCCTCCAAGGCAGCACCCCAAAGTCTCATCCAGTTACTGCATCCAGCTAAGATCCAGGATGTCTGGATGACATGCAGTATGCCGCCATTTTAAACCACCATTTTAGAAAAATCAGGAAAGGGGGGAAGGTGGCGATCACTGGTCCGTGGTGAGTGTCCAATCCTGCTGGGCATTGGGCAGAAAGGCTCCTGACCTGGCCGTGGACTGAGCTCCTTAGCTGGCCCATCTGGCTGCTCTGCTGCAGCTCTCCATCATCCTCCATGCCCTCACTGCAGCGGGAGCTGGAGGTCTGGTCCTTCTGGGAGCATGCATCCCTGCTGGCGAATGGGGAGAGTTTAGAACTTTCACAGTCACAGGTTTTGCTGCCTGCTCAGTTGTTTTTTTTTTTTTTAGAAATACAATTCCCTCAAAACCAAGTTGGCTTCTAGTGTATTTGCTTCTGATTGTTCTAATATGCAAACAACCACAGCCAGATTTCTTCTTGACTAGACATAGCTTTTACACCAGAATATTCTATTTTACACACTGGCCCTTAAATTAATGGTGACTGCTTAAGGAGCCTTTGGACCCACAGGTTCAGGTGGAACGATAACACGCTTAATCTGATCTTTACTGGTGCACTGAGTCGCATTGTCTGGCAGAGAACTCTAACTACGGGTGCTTGATAAAGGCTTGGGGTCAACGTTTTATCTTCCACTCAAGCTCTCATTTCACAGCTTCCGTTTATAACTACTTCTGCTGGGGGCAGAATAACACTCAGCTTTCTTTTCAGCTATGTAAAAACTCTCTTTCAACTGATGCAGGGTGTAGGTTAGAGATGTAGTGTTTATCTCTGCTTTGTTTGCATGCCTATCTCTTGCAGGATTTTGTTGTGATGCGAGTGAGTCAAACTACACCAACATTCTGTTTTATTTCTACCATTGCCCCAGTGCTAGAACCCGGTGGAAACATGATCTAACACCAAGCGACAGAAGGCAGTGGTGGAACAGTACTTTGCACTGCTAATGAGGGCTGCCAGCTTTCCAGCTGCCAAGATGCAACCTGGCCATCTATTCCTGAGTCCCTCCACAGAGCTCTGGTACAAGCTAAATTCTGCTACCTGCAGCACCCCACATTTGACAGCAAATTCTGTATGAGGTAGATGAATAGAGGCTATTCACGGAGACCTGAACTCAGTCACTTAACCCTTAGGGGTCTAGCTGATGTGTACCCACAACCATTCCATGACTCGGTAGCAGAGTCAGCCTTCAAACCCAGGTCTACCCAGCTCCCATGTCTGTGCATGTAGGTGGAATTATGTTGCTTCCTTTCCTTGAGTTTTAGTTTACCTGTAGAAGAAACTTGATCATTCGCCTACCTCTTGGGTCTGCTTTGAGAATAAAGTGTTATTTGACGTGACTATTAATGTGCTTTCCCTCCTGGGAAACTGATTTGCATTTTAAGCAGAACTGTCAAAATCTGGACCCAGGGGAGCAATATTAATGGGGAAAATTCCAGGCATCGTACAGGCCAGTATCAGGGATGTCAGAGAGGACAGG
>JAQZBX010025118.1:0-29742 GCA_029593785.1 Cabassous unicinctus | reverse complement strand
TGCAAGTTTTTAGAAAGAATTGAAATAAAATCAAATTCATTCTTACAAAGAAAGCAGGATCAACAGATACAAACATAAAAACGCTGGCACTCAGAATAAACAGCTCCCAAACTCAAATTTTCTCCTAAGGCTTGTGAAAGTCTCTTCCAAGAAGGAGAGAAAAGGAATTGGTAAGGACCATAAGTTGACAAAGAGGGAGTCAACTATTCACAAGAAAACATGGGGTAGAGGAATAAAATTAAGGACCTAGTCCATTAAGCATCATGTGCCGCCCTCCATTCTATGCACACAGGATTACAGAATCCAACAATAAAAAAAAAACGAAAAAAGAACCAATTTAGAGAAGTGGGTAATTCCAAAAATTTCTGGTTGACTCACATCACCGTCTTCCCTTCATCAATTATTTAACGAAGGATATCATTTATACATGAACATACACAAACTTGTAGTGAAGAGGAAAACACATGATCTTAAAATATCAAGGGGCATAACTCCTTACAGGGGAGCTATGCACACATCTCAAAGTGGAAACTGAATTGTGAGTCATTTTTTTAAAAGTTGTCCAGTCCTTCTTTCAAACACGACTAATAAATATGAATGATGCCACACTTTTGTATGCTTTTTCTGACATCATGAATATTTTTGAAACAAATATGTTTCAATGAAAAATTTTAAACCAATATCCTATGTACCAAATTCTCAAAATTAGAATTAAAAGGAAAAAAAATGCACTAGCCAACTCAGGACTCTGAGGAAAAATTGAAACACAAGAGTGGTTAAAACAGACACACCACATACACACAACTTTACAGACATGTTAAAGACATTGCTTTGAAAATAGTGTTGAACATATGGTATGGTCTGCGGATAAGGTTGATTAATGTCATGATATTTTATCATGATGTAAGAAATATTCCACCACGTTTTCATGTGATGCTCAAAGAAAGTTTAATGAGTATGATGATTGAGTGCATAAATGTTTTGTTAGTACACAGATTCTGTTAAAAAGTGTGCATTTACAGAAACAAGAAAGGGGCAGTTTGGAGGTGAAAACTAGATATAACTCAGATTAGGATGATAGTCTCTCATATCCAAATTTGATGTACTTAAAAAATATTTTAAAAAATTTAAGAACTCGATAAAATACAATTTTAAAAGAATGGTTAAATATCTATCATTTACTAATAAAAGTTTATTTAGAGAGAAAGAATTTGTCCACACACCATGTCAATGCTAATTAGAAATTAAACATTTTTAGCCCTTTTAAATTGTAAATTCTTTATATTTAAGAGGCTTCAGTGATATGAGTTTGTATGGAATGCTTTTTCCAAATAAATTTTAGGAACCCAATTTCTTCCTAATTACTGATGAAATTTTCGACTATTCTAACTAGGAGAAAAATAATCGAAGGAAACCAAATTCTTCTCAGTGATTCCTCCATTTTTTAATAATCTCAAATTAAATCTATAATTCTGAGGAAATCATTTTACATGACTTCATGATTGTTTACTGAATGGTTAGGATGCTCCAAGATTTGTTTCAAGAAAGCATTTCCTGATTTTCTGGATATATTTTTGTCATTCTTCATTGCAGTGGGATTTTGATGTACGTATCCATATATATACCTAAGTGTTCTTATGCCATATTGTAATTTTTAAGAAAGAATTGGAAATAAAATCAAATGCATTCTTACAAAGAAAGCAGAATCCACATATACACAAACAAAACGATGGAACTCTGAATAAATTGCTCCCAATCTCAAAATGTACACTATGGCTTGTGAAAATCTCTTCCAACACAGGAGAGAAAAGTCACTGCTAAGGTCCATTAGTTGAAAAGAGGGAGTCAACTATTCACAAGATATCATGGGGGAGATGAATGGTTCATAAAATAAGTACCGGGTCCATCAAGGAGAATGTACTGACATCCATTCTATGCACCCATGATGGTAGAATCTAACAATGAGTAAAAACAAAAAAGACCACTTTTGAGAAACAGGCAATTCCAAAATTTCCTGTTTGACTCTCACCACCCACTTTTCCTCCCACAATTTTTTAGCAATGGATAGCATTCATACATGAACACGGACAAAGTTGCAGTGAAGAGGAAAACAGAAGACCTTACAATATCAAGGGCCATAACTCCTTGCAGGGAACATATGCACACATCTCAAAGAGGAATTTGAATTGTGAGTCATTTTCTAAAACTTAGCCAGACCGTCTTTCAAACATGCCTAATAAATATGAATGATGCCACACCTGTTGTTTACATTTTCTGACATCACGAATATTTTTTGAAACAAATCTGTTCCAATGATAAATTTTAAACCAATATCCTATTTACCCATTCTGTAAATTCCATGATGATTGATATATTCACAGAGGCGTGCATTTCTCTCTTCAATATTAAACCCATTCAATCTTTACATATTAATTATAATAAAGAAAGAAAGTCCAGATGAACAAAGAAGTTATTCACCTCTCAAACCCTTTGCTGACACTGCCATATAGGTGTTTTTCAGGTGGTCCTTGAAAAAAAATTTTGGTTATCTATCCAGTCTGTTAACCTATGATCATACGACATCATGTGGAGGAAGGGAGTTATAAATGGCCTTCTTAAAAGTGTTGCAAATGTCTTTTATATAAAATTATATGCACAAATGGATATGTTTGACAGAAAATGTAAATTTTTAAGGGAGTGAAATATGGTTCCATTTAATATAATCAATAATATGCAAGAAATAGTATGGTACAAACACTTATATAAGAAAATAATTAATCTGATATAATGGAAATTAATATAAACAAAATTCAAATTATTTTATTCCAGGAGTAACATTCGGGCATAATAACTTCTAGGCATGAAGTAATTTTTTTTATCATGCAATTTCCATTAAGGCATTCATTCTTTCTGAGAAAAGGATTCCTCTTTGGGAATTGCCCGTATCCCATTGGCACAAATTCCCACACATAACAAGATCACTAGGAAAACTATCGTATTTCCAACCAGAGACACTCAGACCAATGGAATCCAAGGGCAGAGGAAGAAATGAGAATAGAATGAGAAACAATTGTCTTCTCAATGGGGTACCAACATTATCAAAAGTCATCAGACACCAGATACATCCATTTTAGTGCTGAAGAATATGTATTTGGTACTCAGGGGCATGGAGGATGGGATCTTTGGAAAAGGCAGTACCAGGAGTGTAGGCACTGCCAAAAATATAAAAGAAAGTGAAGAATGGGATCCTGGAGAAAAGAAACTACACCCTAGTTCTCAAAATTAGAATGAAAAGGAAAAGAAATCCAATAGCCAATTCATGAATATGTGGAAAAATAAAAACACAAGATTATTAAAAACGGACACATCACATACATACAGATTTTCAGACATGTTGAAGGCAAGGCTTGAAAAATAGTTTTGAACATATGGTATGGTTTGTGGCTAGGGGGAAAAATGTCATGATATTTTATCATGATGTAAGAAATATTCCACCACGGTGTCATGAGATGTTGGAGGAAAGTGATATAAGTATGCAGATTGAGTGCATAAATATTATGTTTGTTTACAGATTCTGTTAAAAAATATGTCTTTACAGAAACAAGAGTGTGGCAGTTTGGAGGTGAAAACTTAGTAGATAATACTCAGATTACGAGGATAGTCTCTCATATCCAAATTTGGTGTATATAAAAAAGAAAAAAAAAGTGAAATACTCAGTAAAATACAAATTTAAAAGAGTGGTTAAATATCTATTATCATCTACTAATAAAACTTTACTTAGAGAGAAAGAATTTTCCCCCACACTTTGTCAATTCTAATTGGAAATGAAACTTTTTAGCCCTTTTAAATACTAAATTCTTTTAAATTAAGAGGCTTCAGTGATATGACTTTTGTGTAATGCCTCTTTCAAATAAATTCTTGGAACCGATTTACTTCCTAATTCTTGATGAAATAATGTTAAATTACTCTAAATAGGAGAAAAATAATCAGAGGAAACGAAATTCTTTTCCGTGATTCCTCCATTTTTTAATAATCACAATTTTAATTTGATAATTCAGAGGAAATTATTTTACATGACTTCATGATTGTTTACTGAATGATTAGAAGTCTCCAGGGTTGTTTCAAGATACCCTTTCATGATTTTCTGGTTATCTTTGTGTCACTCTACATTTCAGTGTAATGTGTTGTAGGTATCCATATATATATAAATATTTTGATGCCATATTGTAATTTTTTAGAAAGAATTGGAAATTAAATCAAACTCATTTCACAAAGAAAGTAGAACCCACAGATATACACACAAAATGCTAGAACTCAGAATAAACAGCTCCCAAACTCAAAATTTCTCCTGTACTTGTGAAAGTCTATATCCACACAGGAGAGAAAAGTCACTGGTAAGGTCCATTAGTTGACAAACAGGGAGTGAACTATTCACAAGATATCATGGTGGAGAAATTTGATTCGTAAAAATATGTACCTAGTCCATGAAGTAGAATGTTCTACCATCCATTATATGCTCACATGATTATACAATTCAACAATGAATAAAAACAAAAATGACAACTTTTGAGAAACAGGTAATTAATAATTTCTTCTTTGACTCACATCACCCTCTTTCCCTTCATCAATTTTTTTAGCTATGGATATAATTCATACATGAACATACAAAAACCTGTAATGAAGAGCAAAATACATGACCCTATAATATAAATGGGCATAACTTCCTACAGTGCACCTATGCACACATCAATAGGAAGAAATTGAATTGTGAATCATTTTTTAAAACTTGGCCAGACTCTCTTTCAAGCACGATAAATAAGTATGAATGATCCTGCACTTTTTTGTGCTTTTTCTGATATTAACAATATTTTTTAAAACAAATCTGTTTCAATGATAAATATTAATCGAGTATCTGATTTATCCAACATGTACATTCCCTGGTGATTGGTATATTCACAGAAGTGTACATTGCTCTCGTCATTCATTATTAAACCCTTTCAATATTTCTATAATAATTTTTAAAAAGAAAGAAAATCCAGATGAACAAAGAAGAAATTATTCACCTCTCAACTTCTTTGTTGACACTGACACATATAGGCAATTCTCTGGGTTTCCTTAAATTTTTTTTTTTCTTATCTATCCATTCCATTGATATATGATCACATACGATATCATGTGGAGAAAGTTAGCAATGAATTGTCTTTTTAACATGTTGCCACTGTCTTTAATATAAAATTAAATAATGAAATGGATAAAAGTTTGAAAGAAAATGTAAATTTTAAAGGGGAGTGAAATTCGCTTAGATTGAATAAAGTCAATGATAAGAAAGAGATAGTATGGCACCAACACTTATAAAGGAAAATAATTCATCTGATATAATGGAAATAAATTAAAGCAAAATTCTAATTATTATATTATAGGTGGAACTTTCAGACATAATAATCTCTCAAGGCATGAAATATTTTTTTTTTACAATGCATTTCCATTAAGGCATTTATTCTTTCTGAGAAAAAAATTCCTCCTTGGGAATTGCCCATATCCCATTGACACTAATACCCACACATAACGAGATCATTAGGAAAGCCATTGTCTTTCCAACCAGAGACACGAAGAGCAATGGTATAAAGGGCAGAGCAGGAAATGAGAATAGAATGAGAAATTATTGTCATCTCAATAGAGGGTCAACATTATCAAAAGTCACCAAACACCAGATACATCATATTTTAGAGTTGCAGAAAAATTATATGGAACTTGGGTGGCATGGAGGATGGGATATTTGGAAAAGACATCCTCAGGAGAAAAGGCACTGCTAAAAATAGAATATAAAAAGAAGAAAAGAATCCTGGAGAAAGGAAACTGCACTGTAATTCTGAAAATTAGAATGAAAGAAAAAGAAAATCCACTAGCCAATGAAGGACTAAGCAGAAAAAATTTAAAAACAAGAGTTTTAAAAGTTATACACCACATACACACTCCTTTCCAGAAATGTTGAAGGCAGGGCTTAAAAAAATATTTTTGAGTATACTGTATGGTCTCTGACTATGGGGAAAAAATATCATGATATTTTATCATGATGTAAGAAACATTCCACCACAGTGTCAAGTGATGCTGGAGAAAAGTGCTATGTGTATGCAGAATGACTGCATAAATGTTATGTTAATTTACAGATTTTGTTAAAAAATATGTTTTTCAAGAAACAAGAATATGGCAGTTTGGAGGTGAAAACTAGATATAACTCAGGTTAGGATGATACTTTCTCATAAGCAAATTTGTTGAATTGAAAAAACAAAGCTAATTTTACAGTACTCGGTAAAATACAATTTAAAAGATTGGTTAAATATCTATTATCATCTACTAATATATCTTTACTTTGAGAGAAAGAATTTTTCCACACCCTATCAATGCTATTTGAAAATTAAACTTTTTAGCCCTTTTAAATAGCAAATTCTTTGAAATAAAGAGTCTTCAGTGTTATGAGTTTGTGTGGAATGCCTTTATCTCATTAATTTTTGGAACAGATTTTCTAACTAATAGTTAATGCAATAATATTAACTACACAAATCAGAGGAAAATAATAGGAGGAAACCAAATGCTTCTCAGTGATTCCTCCATTTTTTTATAATCAAAAATTTAAATCGATAATTCTGATGAAATCCTTTTACATGAATTCATGATTGTTTACTGAATGGTTAGGTGGCTCCAGGTTTTGCTTCAAGAAAACCTGTCCTGATTTTCTGATATCTTTGTGTTGTTCTCCAGTGCAGTGGGATTGTGATGTAGGTATCCACATACATATGTCTTCTTATGCCATTTTATAATTTTTTAGAAAGAATTCAAATAAAATCAAATACATTCAAAATCCACAGATCCACAGAGAAAATGCTGGAATTCAGAATAAACAGCCCCCAACTCAAAATTTTTCCTATGTCTTGTGAGAGTCTCTTCTCACACAGGAGAAAAGAGGCATTGGTAAGGGCCATTAGTTGACAAAAAGGGAGGCTACTATTAACAAGACATCATGGGGAGAGGAATGGTTCATAAAAATATGGACCTAGTCCATCAAGCAGAATGTACAGCCCTCCATTCTATGTAGACATGATTATAGAATACAAAAATGAAGAAAAACAAAGAATGAACCTCTTTAAAGAAAAAGGTAATTCCAAACTTTTCTGTTTGACTCACACCAACCTCTTTCCCTTCCTCAATTTTATAGTAATGGATATCATTCATGCATAAACATAGAAAAACTTGTAGTGAAGAGGAAAACACATGACCTTACAAATTAAAGGGGCATAACTCCTTACAGTGCACCTATGCACACATCTGAAGGAGAAAATTGAATTGTGAATCATATTTTAAAACTTGGCCAGAATGTCTTTCAAACACTTCTTATAAGTATGAATGATGCTGCACATTTGTGTGCCTTTTCTGACTTCAACATTACTTTTAAAAGAAATCTGTTTCAATGATAAATATTAAACCAATATCCTATTTATCCAATGTGTACATTCCCTGGTGATTGGTATATTCACAGTGGGTTGCATTGCTCTCTTCAATCATTATTAAACCCTTTCATTATTTCTATAATAATTATAATAAAGAAAGAAAATTCAGATGAAAAAAGAAGAAATTATTCACCCCTCCAAATGCTATGTTGACACTGCCATATATAGGTCTTTCTCTGGGAGTCCTTGAAAACAATTTTTTTTTTGTTATCTAACCATTCTATAAATATGATCACATACCACATCATGTGGAGAAAGGTAGCAATGATTTGCATTCTTAAACTTGTTGCTAATGTCTTTAAAATAAAATTATACACTGAAATATGTATGTTGGAGATTAAATGTAAATTTTTAAAGGGAGTGTAATTTGTTTAGATTTAATATAATCAGTGTTATGAAAGAGATAGTGTGGCACAAAACCCTATAAAGGAATATAATAAGTGTCATATAATGGAAATTGATGTAAACAAATTCAAATTATTTTATTCCTGGAGTATCATTCAGGCATAATAACTTCTAGTCATGAAATAATTTTTATCATGCAATTTACATTAAGGCATTCATTCTTATGAGAAAAAAATTCCTTTCTGGGAATTGCCCATACCCAATGGCAAAAATTCCCACAAATAACAGGGTCACTAGGAAGACTCTTGTATTTCCAAACAGAGACACTCAGAGCAATGGAATCTTAGGGCAGATCATGAAATGAGAATAGAATTAGAAAATATTGTCATCTCAATGGAGGGCCAACATTATAAAAATTCAGTAGACAACAGATACATCAAAATTTAGTGCTGCAGAGTAATTATTTGGAACTCGGGGTCATGGTGGATGGGATCTTTGTGAAAGACATCCTCAGGAAAAAGGCACTGCTAAAAGTAGAAAAGAAAGAAAAGAAAGGAATCCTGGAGAAAATAACCTGCACTCTAATTCAGAAAATAAGAATGATAGGAAAAAATATCCACTAGCTAACTCAAGACTATGTGGAAAATTTTAAAACACAAGAGTCTTTTAAAAAGGCACACCAAATACACACAACTTTCCAGACATTTTGAAGGCAGGGCTTGAAAAATAGTGTTAAACATATTGTATTGACTGTGGCTAGGGGGAAAAAATGTCATGGAATTTTGTCATGATGTAAGAACTATTCTCTAAAAAACTTTTATGAGTATGATGATCAAGGGCATAAATGTTTGGTTAGTTTTCAGATTCTGTTAAAAAACATGTATTTATAGAAACAAGATTGGGGCAGTTTGGAAGTGAAAACGAGATATAACAGAGGTTAGGATGATAGTCTCTTATATCCAAATTTGGTGTATTTAAAAAAGAAAAAAAAATTAAAGCACTCAGTAAGTTACAATTTTAAAAGAATGGTTAAATATCTATTATCATCTACTAATAAAATTTACTTTGAGAGAAAGAATTTTTCCACACACCGTGTCATTGCTAACTAGAAATGAAACATTTTAGCCCTTTTAAATAGTAAATTCTTTAAATTTAAGAGGTTTCAGTGACATGAGTTTGTGTGGAATGCATTTTTCAAATAAATTTTTGGAAATGATTTTCTTTCTAATTGTTTATGAAATAATGTTAAACTACCCTAACTTGGAGAAAAATAATCAGAGGAAACCAAATGTTTCTCAGTGATTCCTCCATTTTTTAATAATCACAAATTTAAATTGATAATTCAGAGGAAATCATTTTACATGACTTCCTGATTGAATAATGAATGGTTAGGAGTCTCCACCTTTTGTTTCAAGAAAGCGTTTCCAGATTTTCTGGATATTGTTGTGTCATTCTCCAGTGCACTGGGACTGTGAGGCATGTATCAATATATATATACGTGTTTTTATGTTATATTGTAATTTTTTAGAGTGAATTGAAATAAAATCCAATTCTTTCTTTCAAAGAGCACAGAATCCACAGATACACAAAAAATGCTGGAACTCAGAATAAACAGCTCCCAAACTCAAAATTTCTCCTATGGCTTTTGAAAGTCTCTTCCCCCACACGAGGGAAAAGGGATTGATAAGGACCGTCAGTTGACAAACTGGAAGTCAACTATTGTCAATATATCATCAGGGAGAGGATTAGTACATAAAATTAAGGACCGAGTTCATGAAGCAGGATGTATTGCCATCCATTTCATGCACACTTGATCACAGAATTCAATAATGAGAAAAGTCAAAAAGAAACACTTTAAAGAAATAGGTAATTCCAAAATTTCCTGTTTGACTCACATCTCCCTCTTTGCCTTCATTATTTTTTTGCAACCGTATCATTCATACATGAACATACACAAATTTTAGTGAAGAGGAAAACACATGACCTTACCATATAAATGAGCATAACTACTTACAGAGGACCCATGCACACATCTCAAGGAGGAACTTGAATTGGGAGTCATTTTTAAAGCTTGACCATACTGCCTTTCAAACATGCCAAATAATTATGAATGATTCCACACATTTTGTTTATATTTTCTTGCATTACAAATATTTTTTGAAACACATCTGTTTTAATGATAAATATTAAACCAATATCCTATTTACCCAATGTATACCTTCCGTGGAGATTGGTATATTCACAGAGATGTGTATTCCTCAGTTCAATATTAAACCCATTCAATGTTTCTATTATAATTATAATGAAGAAAGAAAATCCAGATGACAAAGAAGAAATTATTCACATCTCAAACCCTAAGTTGACACTGCCATATATAGGTGTTTTTCTGGGTGTAATTGAAAAAAAATTTTTGGTTTTCTATCCATTCCATTGATATATGATCACATACCACAACATGAGGAGAACTATAGCAATGAATGGGCTTTTTAAACGTGTTGTAAACATCTATAATACAAAATGATATACTGAAGTAGATATAAGTTTGACAGAAAATGTAAATTTTAAAAGGGATTTAAATGTGCTTAGATTTATTATAGTCAATTATAAGAGAGAGATACTATGGCACATTCACTTATAAAGGAAAATAATGGCAATAAATTAAAACAAAATTCTAATTATTATATTATAGATAGAACATCAAGACGTAATAATCTCTCAAGGCAAGAAATTATTTTTTTACCATGCAATTTCCCCTTAGTTATTCATTATTTCAGAGAAAAAAAAATCCCTCTTTGGGAATTCGCCATATCCATTGGCACAAATTACCACGGGAACAAGATCACTAGGAAAACCCTCATATATCCATTGTGAGACATTCAGAGCAATGAAATCTAAGGGCAGAGGAAGAAATGAGAATTGAATGAGAAACTATTGTCATCTCAATGGAGGGCCAACATTATCAAATGTCACTAGACACCAGATTCATGAATTTTAGAGCTGCAGTGTAATTATTTGGAACTCGGGGCACGGAAGATGGGATCTTTGGGAAAGGCAGCAGCAGGAAAGTAGGCACTGCTAAAAATAGAAATGTAAGAAAAGAATGGAATCCTGGATAAAAGAAATTGCACCCTAATTCTCAGAGTTAGAATTAAAAGGAAAAAAAAAAACACTAGCTGCAACTCAGGATTATGTGGTCAAATTTAAAACACAAGAGGCTTTAAAACATACACACCACATACACGTAAGTTTCCAGACATGTTGATGACAGGGCTTGGAAAATAATTTTGAACTTACGGTATGTTCTGTGACCAGGGGGAAATAATGTCATGATATTTTATCATGACATAAGAAATATTCCACCATGGTGTCACGTGATGCTCAAAGAAAATTTTATGAGTATGTTGATTGAGTGCATAAATGCTTTGTTAGTATACAGATACTGTTAAAAATATATATTTACAGAAAAAAGAATGGGGCAGTTTGGAGATGAAAACTAGATATAAATCAGATTAGGATGATAGTCTCTCATATCCAAATTTGATGTATTTAAAAAAGAAAAAAAATTTAAAGTACTCATTAAATTACAATTTTAAAAGAATGGTTAAATATCTATTATAATCTACTAATAAAACTTTACTTTGGGTGTAAGAATTTTTCTGCAGACCATGGCAATGATAATTAGAAATGAAATATTTTATCCCTTCTAAATAGTAAATTCTTGAAATTTAAGAGGATTTAGTGATATGAATTTGTGTGGAAAGCCTTTTTCAAATAAATTTTTGGAAGCAATTTTCTTCCTAATTTTGGATGAAAGAATATTCAACTGCTCTAACTTGGAGAAAAATAATCAGAGGAAACAAAATGCTTCTCAATGATTCCTCAATTTTTTAAATAATCACAAATTTACATCAATCATTCAGAGGAAATCATTTTACATGACTTCATGATTGTTTAGTGAATGGTTAGGTGGCTCCTGGTTTTGTTTCAAGAAAGCATTTCATGATATTCTGGATATTTTTGTGTCATTCTCCAGTGTAGTGGGATTGTGATGTAGGTATCTATATATATATATATATGAGTGTTTTACACCACATTGTAAATTTTTAGAAAAAATTGAAAATAAAATCAAAATCATTCTTACAAAAAAAGCATAATCCACAGATATACAAACAAAATGCTGGAACTCAGAATAAACAGCTCCCAAAGTCAAAATTTCTCCTTTGGTTTGTGGAAGTCTCTTCCCACACATGAAGGAAAAGGGATTGATAAGGACCATTAGTTGACAAACAGGAAGTCAACTATTGTCAAGATATCTCAGGGAGAAGATTGGTTCATAAAAATAAGGACCTAATCCATCAAGCAGAATGTACAGCCCTCCATTCTATGCACACATGATTATAGAATCCAACAGTGAGGAAAACAAAAAATGGACCACTTTAGAGAAATAGGTAATTCCAAAATTTCCTGTTTAACTCACACCACCCTCTTTCCCTTCATCAATTTTTTAGAGATGGATCTCATTCATACATGAACATACACAAACTTGTAGTGAAGAGGAAAACAAAGGAAGTTACAATATAAAGGGGTATAACTCCTTACAGGGGACCTATGTACACATCTCAAGGAGGAACTTGAATAGTGTGTCATTTTTTAAAAACTTGGCCAGACCCAGTTTCAAACATGCCTAATATGTATGAATGATGTCCCACTTTTGTGTGCTTTTTCTGACATCACGAATATTTTTTTGAAAACAAATCTGTTTCAATGATACATAATAAACCATTACCCTATTTACCCAATGTGTACATTCTGTGGTGATTGTTATATTCACAGAGGCTTGCATTTTGCTATTCAATATTAAACCCATTAAGTATTTCTTTAATAATTATAATAAAGAAAAAAATCCAGATGAACAAAGAAGAAATTATTCACCTCTCAAACCCTTTGTTGACACTGCCATATATAGGGGTTTTTATAGGTGTCCTTGAAAAAAATATTTATTTATCTATCCATTCCATTGATATATGATCACATACCATATCATGTGGAGAAAGGTAGCAATGAATGGCTTTTTTAAACGTCTTTCAATCATCTTTAATACAAAATTATATTCTGAAAACCATATAAATTTGACAAAAAATATAAATTTTAAAAGGGAATGAAATTTGGTTAGAGTTAATATAGTCAATGTTAAGAAAGAGATAATATGGCAATAACACTTATAAAGGAAATTAATTCATCTGATATCATGGAAAGAAATTAAAACAAAATTCTAATTATTATATTAAAAGTAGAACATTTAGACATAATCTCTCAAGGTATGAAATAATATTTTTTTTACTGTGCAATTTCCATTCAAGCCTTCTTTCTTTCTGGGTAAAAAATTCCTTTTTGGGAATTGCCTATATCCCATGGGCACAAATTCCCACACATAAGAAGATCACAAGGTAAACCATCGTATTAAAAAAGAGAGATACTCACAGCACTGGAATCCAAGGGCAGAGGAATAAATGAGAATAAAGTGACAAAATATTGTCATCTCAATCGAAGGTGAATATTATCAAAGTCACCAGACAACAGATACATTCATTTTAGTGATGCATTTTAATTATTTGGAACTCGGGGGCATGGAGGATGGGATCTTTGGAAAAGTCAGCAGTAGGAGAGTAAGCACTGCTAAAAATAGAAAAGAAAGAGAAGTGTGGAATCCTGGAGAAAAGAAATTTCACCCTAATTCTTAAAATTATGATTAAAAGGAAAAAAAAAATCCACTAGCCAACTCAGGACTATGTGAAAAAATTAAAACACAAGGCTCTTTAAAACTGATACTCCACAGACACACAACTTTCCAGACATGTTGAAGGCAGGGCTGGGAAAAGAATTTTAAACATATGGTATGCTCTACCACCAGGGGGAAATAAGATAATCATATTTTATCATGATGGAAGAAATAGTCCACCACGGTGTCATGTGATGCTCAAAGAAAGTTATATGAGTATGATGATTGAGTGCATAAATGTTTTGTTAGTTTAAAGATTCTGTTAAAAATGTGTATTTACAGAAAGAAGAATGGGGCAGTATGTAGGTGAAAACTATACATAACTCAGATTAGGATGAGAGTCTCTCATATCCAAATTTGGTGTGTTTAAGAAAGAAAAAAAATTAAATTACTCTGTAAAATACCAGTTTAAAAGAATGGTTAAATATTTATTATCATCTATAATAAACCTTTGTTTAGAGAGAAAGTATTTTTCTACAGACACTGTCAATGCTAAATGAATTCTTAGCATTGAATTGAAATTTTTTAGCCCTTTTAAATAATAAATTCTTTCAAATAAAGAGGCTTCAGTGTAATGAGTTTTGTGAAATGCCTTTTTCAAATAAAATTTTGGAACGTATTTTCTTCCTAATTGTTGATGAAATAAAGTTAAACTACACTAACTTGGAGAAAAATAAATGGAGGAAACCAAATTATTCTCAGTGATTCCTCCATTTTTTTTAATAATCATGAATTTAAAGCAATAATTCAGAGGAAATCATCTTATATGACTTTATGATTGTTTACTGAACAGTTAGGAGACTCCAGGTTTTGTGTGAAGAAAGCCTTTCCTGATTTTCTGGATATCTTTGTTTTGTTCTACAGGGCAGCGGGTGCATGATTTAGGTGTCCATATATTTATAAGTGTTATTATGCCATATTGCAATTTTTTAGAAATAATTGGAAATAAAATCAAATTCATTCTTACAAAGAAAGCAGAATCCACAGAAAAACAAACAAAATGCTGGAACTCAGAATAAACAGCTCCCAAAATCAAAATTTATCCAATGGTTTTTCAAACTCTCTTCCTACACAGGAGACAAAAGTCACTGGAAATATCCATTAGTTGAGAAAGAGGGAGTCAACTATTCCGAAGATATCATGGATGAGAGAAATGGTTCATAAAAATAAGGACCTACACCATCAAGGAGAATGTACTGCCATCCATTCTATGCCTTCGTGATTATAGGATTCAACAATGAAGAAAAACAAAAAAGTGACCACTTTAGAGAAAAAAGTAATTACAAAAATTCCTGTTTGAATCCCACCACCCACTTTCCCTTAATTAATTTTTTAGCGATGGATATCATTGACACATGAACATACAAAAATTTATAGTGAAGAGCAAACACATGACCTTACAAAAGAGTGGGGCTTAACTCCTTACAGTGCACTTATGCACACATCTCAAGAAGGAAACTGAATTGTGAATCATTTTTTATAACTTGTCCACATCTTCTTTCAAACACTACTAATAAGTATGAATGTTGCCTCAGTTTTGTGTGCATCTTCAGACATCAATAATACTTTTTAAAACTAATCTGTTTCAATGATAAATATTAAACCAAAATCCTATTTATCCAATGTGTACATTCCCTGGTGATTGGTGTATTCACAGAGGTGTGCATTGCTCTCTTCAATCAGTATTAAACCCTTTCAATATTTCTATAATTATTATAAAAAGAAAGAAAATCCAGATGAACGAAGAAGAAATTATTCGCCTCTCAAACTCTTTTGTGACACTGCCATGTAGAGATGTTTTTCTGGGAGACCCTGAAAAATTTTTTTTAGTTATCAATCCATTCTATTGATATTTGATCACATACCACATCATGTGGAGAAAGGATGCAATGAATGGCCTTTTTAAATGTGTTGCAAATGTATTTAATATAAAATTATACACTGAAATGGATATGTTTGAATTAAAATGTAAGGTATTAAAGGGTGTGAAATTTGATTAATTTAATATAAACAATGATATGAAAGAGATAGTATGGCAAAAATACCTATAAAGGAAAATAATTAGTCTGACATAATGGAAATTAATATGAACAAAATTCTAACTATTTTTATTTTTGCAGGGGAAATATAAAGGCATAATAACTTCTAGGCATGAAATAATTTTTTTATCATTCAATTTTTATTAAGGCATTCATTCTTTCTGAGAAAAATATTCTTCTTTGGAATTTTTTGGAAGATCACTAGGAAAACCATCGTATTTCCAATGAGAGAAACTCAGAGCAATGGAATGCAAGGGCAGAGAAAGAAAGGAAAATAAATGAGAAACCGTTGTCATCTCAATGGAAGGCCAACATTATCAACATTCACCAGACACCAGATACTTCAAAATTTAGTGCTGCAGACAAATTATTTTGACCTCGGGGGCTGTGAGGTTGGGGTCTTTGGAAAAGAGAGCCTCAGGAGCAAAAACACAGCTAAAAATAGAAAGAAAGAGAATAAAGTAACCCTGGGGAAAAGAAACTGCGCTCTAATTCTCAAAATTAGAATGAAAAGGAAAAAAAATCCACTACCAACTCAGGCTTATGTGGAAAAATTTAAAACACAGGAGTCTTTAAAACACACACACCAAATGCACACAACTTTCCAGATATGTTTAAGGCAGGGCTTGGAAAATATTTTAGAACATACGGTATGGTCTGTGGTGATGGGGAAAAATGTCATGATATTTTATCATTATGTAAGAAATATTCCACCACGGTGTCATGTAATGCTCAAAGAAAGTTTTATGAGTATGATGATTGAGTCCAGAAACGTTTTGTTAGTTTATAGATTCTTGTAAAAAATGTGAATTTACAGAAACAAGAAAGGGGCAGTTTAGAGGTGAAAACTAGATATAACTCAGATTAAGATGATACGCTCTCATATGCAAATTTGTTGTATTTAAAAAACAAAATTAATTTTACTGTACTCTGTAAAAAAGTTTTAAAAGAATCTTTCAATATCTATTATCGTCTACTAGAAATTCTTTACTTAGAGAGAAAGAATTTTTCCACAGCTTTTCAATGCTAATTGAAAATTAAACTTTTTAGTCCTTTTAGATAGTAAATTTTAAAATTAAGTGGTTTCAGTGATAAGAGATTTTGTGGAATGCCCTTTTCACATAAATTTTTGGAACTGATTTTCTTCCTAATAGTTAATGCAATAATATTAAACTAAACAAATTGGAGAAAAATAATAGGAGGAATCCAAATGCTTCTCAGTGATTGGTCTATTTTTGAATAATCACAAATTTAAATTGATTATTCAGAGGAAAATATTTTACAAGACTTCATGATTCTTCACTGAATGGATAAGAGGCTCCAGGGTTTATTTCAAGAAAACCATTTCTGATGTTCTGGATATCTTTGTGTCATACACCAGTGCAGTGGGATTGTGATGTAGGTATATATATATATATATGTGTGTCACCATGCCATATTTTATTTTTTTAGAAATAATTGAAATAAAATCACATTCTTCTTACAAAGAAAGCCGAATCCACTGATACAAAAAAAAAAGAACGCTGAAACTCAGAATTAACAGCTCCCAAACTCAAAATTCCTCCTATGGCTAGTGAAAGTCTCTTGCCACACAGGAGAGAAAAGGGATTGATAACGACCATTAGGTGAAAAGAGGGAGTCAACTATTCACAAGGTATCATGTGGGAGAGGAATGGTTCATAAAAATAAGGACCTAGTCCATCAAGGAGAATGTACAGCCCTCCATTCTATGCAGATGTGATTATAGAATCCAACATTGAAGAAAAAAGAAAAAAAGGACATCTTTAGAGAAGTAGGTATTTCCAAAATTTCCTTTTTGACTCACAGCACCCTTTGTGCCTTCATCAAATTTTTAGCAACAAATATCATTCATACATGAACATATACAAACTTGTAGTGAAAAGGGAAACACAGGACATTACAATGTAATGGGGCATAACTCCTTACTGGGGACCTATGTACACATCTCAAGGATGAAGTGTAATTGTGAGTAATTTTTAAACCTTGGCCATACTGTCTTTTCAACGTGCCTAATGAGTACGAATGAATCTGCACACTTGCTTACATTTTCTGACATAATGAATATGTTTTCAAACAAGGCTGTTTCAATGATAAATATTAAACCAATATCCTATTTATCCAACATGTATATTCCGTGGTGGTTGGTATATTCATAGTGGCATGCATTCCTCTCTTCAACATTAAACCCATTCAATATTTCAATAATAAATATAATAAAGAAAGAAATTCCAGATGAACAAAGAAGAAATTATTCACCTCTCAAACAATTTGTTTGCAATGCCATATATAGGTGTTTTACTGGGTGTCCATGAAAAATTTTTTTGAGTTATCTATCCATTCCATTGATATATGATCACATACCACATCATGTGGAGAAAGGGAGCAATGAATGGCCTTTTTAAGAGTGTTGCAAATATCTTTAGTATAAAATTATATACTGATATGGATATGTTTGAGAGAAAAGGTAAATTTTAAAAGGAAGACAAATTTGGTTAGATTTAATATAGTCAATGATAAGAAAGAGTATGGCACAAATATTTATAAAGGAAAATAATTCCTCTGATATATTGGAAATAAATTAAAACAAAATTCTAACTATTATAAGTAGAACATTCAGAAAAAATAATCTCTCAAGGCATGAAATATATATTCTTTTACCATGCAATTTCCTTTAAGTCATTCATTCTTTTTGAGTAAAAAAATCCTCTTTGGAAATTGACCATAACACATTGGCACAAATTTCCACACATAAGAAGATCACTAGGAAAGCCAAAGTATTTCCAATGAGAGATAGAGCAAAGGAATCAAAGAACAGAGGAAGAAATGAGAATAAAATGAGAAACTATTGTCATCTCAATGGATGGCCAATATTATCAAATATCACTAGACACCAGATACATCCATTTTAGTGATGCAGAGTAATTATTTGGAATCAGAGGCATGGGGGATAGGATCTTTGGAAAATGCAGCAGCAGGAGAGTAGGCACTGTTAAAAATAGAAAAGAAAGTGAAGAATGGAATGCAGGGGAAAAGAAATTGCTCTCTAATTCTCAAAAATTAGAATTAAAAGGAAAATAATTTACTAGCCAACTCAGGACTATGAGGAAAAATAGAAACACAAGAGCCTTTAATAGAGACACACCACATACACACAACTTTACAGATATGTTGAAGGCAGGGGTTGGAAAATAGCTTTGAACATATGGCATAGTCTGTGCTAGGGTGGAATAATGTCATTGTATTTTATCATGATGTAAGATATATTCCACCACGGTGTCATGTGATGCTAGAAGAAAGTTTTATGAGTATGATTATCGAGTGCATAAATGTTTTGTTAGTTTACATATACTGTTAATAATCTGTATTTACAGAAAAAAGAATGTGGCAGCTTTGACGTGAAAGCTAGATATAACTCAGAATCCGATGATAGTCTCTGATATCCAAATTTGGTGTATTTAAAAAAGAAAAATATTTAGTACTCATTAAAATAAAAGTTTAAAGAATGGTTTAATATCTATCATCTACTAATAAACATTCACTTAGATAGAAAGAATTTTTCCCAATACTGTGTCATTGCTAATTGGAAATGAAACTTTTTAGCCATTTTAACAGTAAATTCTTTAAAATTCAGTGGCTTCAGTGATATGAGATTATGTGGAATGCGTTTTTCAAATAAAGTTTTACAAGCGATTTTCTTAATAATTGTTGATGAAATAATGTTAAACTACTCTAACATGGAGAATAATAATCAGTGGAAACCAAATTATTCTCAGTGATTTCTCCATTTATTATAATCACAAATTTAAATTGAATGGCATTTTAAAACATGTTACAAACGTCTTTAATATAATATTATATACTTAAATGTATATAATTTTCACAGAAAATGGATATTTTAAAAGGGAGTGAAATTACGTTAGATTTAATATAGACTCCCTCATTGGGGAGAGTCTCCCTCATTGGGGAGATTCTCCCTCCTTGAGGAGAGGAATGTTTCATGAAACTTATGACCTAGTCCTTCAAGGAGAATGTACAAAACTTTATTCTATGCACACGTAAATATAGAACCCAAAAATATAGAAAAACAATAAAGACCACTTAGAGAAATAGGTAATTACAAAATATCCTGCTTGATTCACAGCACTCTATTTTCCTTCATCAATATTTTAGTGAAGGATATCATTCATACATGAACATACAAAAACTTGTAGTGAAGAGGAAAACACATGAGCTTACAAAATAAAGGGGCATAACTCCTTACAGTGCACCTATGCACACACCTCAAGGAAGAAATTAAATTTTGAATCATTTTTTAAATCTTGGCCAGACCTTCATTCAAACGCGACTGATAAGTATGAATGATGCCGCACATTTGTGTGCTGTTTCTGACATGAACATACAAAAACTTGTAGTGAAGAGGAAAACACATGAGCTTACAAAATAAAGGGGCATAACTCCTTACAGTGCACCTATGCACACACCTCAAGGAAGAAATTAAATTTTGAATCATTTTTTAAATCTTGGCCAGACCTTCATTCAAACACGGCTGATAAGTATGAATGATGCCACACATTTGTGTGCTGTTTTTGACATCAACAATATTTTTAAAAAGAAAACTGTTTCAATGATAATCATTAAACCAATTTCCTACTTATCCAAAGTGTACATTCCTAGTGATTGGTATATTCACAGAGGTGTGTATTGCTTTCTTCAATCATTATTAAACCCTTTGAATATTTCTATATTTATTTAAATAAAGAAAGAAAATCCAGATGAGCAAAAAAAAAAAAAATCATTCACCTCTCAAACCCTTTGATGACACTGCCATATATAGTTGTTTTTCTGGGTCTCCTTGAAAAAAATTTTTTGATTATATATCCATTCCATTGATATATAATCACATACCACATCATATGGAGAAAAGTAGCAATGTTTGGTCTTATTATATGTGTTGCAAATGTCTTCAATATAGAATTATATACTGAAATGGATTTCAGTATATAAATTTTAAAGGGAGAAAAATTTTGTTGGATTTAATATAATCAAAGATAATAAAGTGATAGTATGGTATAAACACTTATAAAGAAAAATAATTCTTCTGATATAATGGAAATAAAATAAAATAAAATTCTAATTATTGTATTATAGATAGAATGTTCAGACATAATAATCTCTCAAGTCATGAGATAAGTTTTTACCTTGCAATTTCCATTAAGCATTCATTCTTTCTAAGTAAAAAATTCCTCTTTGGGTAGTGCCCATATCCCATTGGCCCAAATTCCCACACATAACAAGTTCACTAGGAAAAGTATCAAATTTCCAATGAGAGATATTCAGAGCAATGGAATCCAAGGGCAGAGGAAGAAATGAGAATAGAATGAGAAAATATTGTCATCGAAATGGATGGACCACAGTATCAAAATTCAACAGACACCAGATATATCCATTTTAGTGCTGCAGAGAAATTATTTGGAGGTGGGGGATATGGTGAATGAGATCTTTGTTAAAAGCAGCAGCAGGAGAGTAGTCACTGCTAAAAATAGAAAAGAAAGAGAAAAATGGAATCCTGGAGAAAAGAAATTGCAACCTAATTCTCAAAATTATAATTAAAAGGGAAAAAAATTCACTAGTAAACTCAGGACTATGTGAAAAAATTAAAACACAAGAGTCTTTAAAACGTGGCACACCACAAATTCACTATTTCCAGTCATGTTGAAGGCAGGGCTTGGAAAATAATTTTGAACATATGGTATGGTCTGTGGCTAGTTGGGAATAATGTCATATTTCATCATGATGTAAGAAATATTCCTCCATGGTGTTATGTAATGCTCGAAGAAAATTTTATGAGTATGATGATTGAGTGCATAAATATTTTGTTAGTTTACAGATTCTGTTCAAAACTGTGTATTTACAGAAACAAGAATGGGGCTCTTTGCCAGTGAAAATTAGATATAACTCAGATTATGATGACAGTCTCTAATATCCAAATTTGGTGTATTTAAAAAAAATTGAAGTACTCGGTAAAATACAAGTTTAAAAGAATGGGTAAATATTTATTATCATCAACTTAAAACCTTTACTTAGAGGGAAAGAATTTTTCCACATTCTGTGTCAATCCTAATTGGGAATGAAACTTTTCAGCCCTTTTAAATAGTAAATTCTTTAAAATTAATCTGATTCAGGTATATGAGTTTGTGTGGATGGCCACTTTCAAATAAATTTTTGGAACTGATTTTTTTCCTAACTTTTGGTGAAATGTTAAACTACCCTAACTTGGAGTTAAATTATCAGAGGAAACAAATTCTTGTCAGTGATTCCTCCGTTTTTTAATATTCACCAAATTAAATCGATAATTCAGAGGAAAGCACCTCACATGACTTCATGATTGTTTACTGAATGGTTAGAAGGTTCCAGGTTTTGTTTCAAGAAAGCCTTTCCTGATTTTCCAGATATCTTTGTGTTGTTCTCCAGTGCAGGAGGATTGTGGTGTAGGAATCCATATATATATACATGTGTGTGTGTGTGTGTTCTTATGCCATATTGTAATTTTTTAGAAAGAATTTGAATTAAAATCAAACTCATTCTTACAAAGAAAGCAGAATCCATAGATACACAAAGAAAATGCAGGAACTCAGAATAAACAGCTCTCAGACTCAAAATTTCTCCTATGGCTTGTAAAAGTCTCTTCCCACACAGGAGAGTAAAGGGATTGGTAAGGACCATTAGTTGAGAAAGAGGGAGTCAACTATTCCAAGATATCAAGGGGGAGATGAATGTTAATAAAAGTAAGGACCTAGTCCATCAAGCAGAATTTACAGTGCTCCATTCTATGCACATGTGATTATAGAATCCAACAATGAAGAAAAACATAAAAAGGACCACTTTACAGGAATAGGTAATTCCAAAATTTCCTGTTTGACTCACACCACCCTCTTTCCCTTCATGAAATTTTTAGCAATGTATATCATTGATACATGAACATACACAAACTTGTAGTGAAGAAGAAAACACACGACCTTACAATATAAAGGGGAATAACTCCTTATATGGGATTTATGCACACAACTCAAGGAGGAACTTGAATTGTGAGCCATTTTTTAAAAATTGGCCAGACCGTCTATCAAACGTACCTAGAAAGTATGAATGATGTTGCACATTTTGTTTACATTTTCTGACATCACGAATACGTTTTAAACAAATCTGTTCCAATGATAATTATTAAACCAATATCCTACATACCCAGTGTGTACATTCCGTGGTAATTTGTATATTCACAGAAGTATGCATTGTTCTCTTCAATCATTATTAAACCCTTTCAATATTTCTACAATAATTATAATAAAGAAAGAAAATCCAGATGAACAAAGAAGAAATTTTTCACCTCTCAAACCCATTGTTGACACTGCCATATATAGGTGTTTTTCTGGGTGTTCTTGAAAAAAAAATTTGGTTATCTACCCAGTCCATTGATATATGTTCACATACCACATCATGTGGATGAAGGTAGCAATGAATGGCCTTTTTAAACATGTTACAAACTTCTTTAATATAAAATTATAAACTGAAATGTATATAAATCACATAAAAAGGAAATTTTAAAAGTGAGTGAAATTCTGTTTAATTTAATATAGTCAATGTTAAGAAAGTGATAGTATGGCATGAAAACTAATAAAGGAAAATAATTCATCAGACATATTATAAATAAATTAAAACAAAATTCTAATTATTATATTATAGGTAGAACATTGAGACATAATAACCTCTCAAGGCATGATACAATTTTTTTTTACCATGCAATTTCCCTTAAGGCATTCATTCTTTCTGAGTAAAAAATTACTCTTTAGGAATTGCGCATATCACATTGGCACAAATTATGACACATAGCAAGATCACTAGGGAAACCATCATATTTCCTATGATAGATTCTCAGTGCAATGGAATCCAAGGGCAGAGGAAGAAATGAGAATAGAATGAGAAGCTATTGTCATCTCAATGGAGGGCCAACATTATCCAAAGGCACCAGACACCAGATGCATACATTTTAGTGCTTCAGGATAATTATTTGGAACGTGGTGGCATGGAAGATGGGATCTCTGGAATTGGCAACAGCAGATGAGTAGGCACTGCTTAAAATATAAAAGAAAGAGAGGAATGGAATCCTGGAGATAATAAATTGCACCCTAATTCCCAAAATTAGAATTAAAAGGAAAAATTATTCCACTAGCCAACTCAGGACTATGTGGAAAACATAAAAAAAAAGAGTCTTCAAAAGAGACAAACCACATACACAAAACTTTCAAGACATGTTGAAGATAGAGCTTGGAAAACAGTTTTGAATGTATGGTACTGTCTGTGGCTAAGGGGGAATAATGTCATGATATTTTATCATGATGTAAGGAATATTCCACCACAGTGTCATGTGATGCTCGTAGAAAAATTTATGACTATGATGATTGAGTGCATAACTGTTTTCATGTTTACAGATTCTGTTAAAATGTGCATTTACAGAAACAAGAATGGGGCAGTTTTCAGGTGAAAACTACATATAACTCAGGTTAGGATGATAGTCTCTCATATGCAAATTTGGTGTATTTAAAAAAGAAAAAAATTTAAAATACTTGGTAAAATACAATTTTAAAGGAATGGTTAAATATCATTATCATCTACTAATAAACCTTTTCTTGCAGAGAAAGAATTTTTCAACACAACATGTCAATGTTAATTGGAAATGAAACTTTTTAGCCCATTTAAATAATAAATTCTTAAAATTAAGGGGCTTCAGTGATATGACTTTGTGTGGAATGCCTTTTTCAAATAAATATTTGGATTCAATTTTCTTCCTAAATGTTGATGAAATAATGTTAAACTACTTTAACTTGGAGAAAAATAATCAGAGGAAATCAAATTCTTCTCAGTGATTCCTCCATTTTTAATTACCACAAATTTAAATTGATAATTCAGAGGAAACCATTTTACATGACTTCATGATTGTTTACTGAATGGTTAGGAGGCTCAGGTTTTGTTTCAAGAAAGCCTTTCCTGATTTTCTGGATATCTTTGTCTCATTCTCCATTGCACTAGGATTGGGCTGTAGGTATATATATATATATATATATGTGTGTGTGTGTGTGTGTGTGTGTTCTTATGCCAAATTGTAATTTTTTAGAAAGAAATGAAAATAAAATCAAACTCATTCTTGCAAAGAAAGCAGCAACCACAGATACGCAAGCAAAACACTGAAACTCAGAATAAAGGGCACCCAAACTCAAAATTTCTCCTATGGCTTGTGAAACTCTCTTTCCACACAGGAGAGAAAAGTGACAGGTAAAGTCCATTAGCTGACAAAGAGGGAGTCAACTATTCACAAGATATCATAGTGGAGAAGAATGGTTCATAAAATTAAGGATGTAGTCCATCAAGGAGAATACACTGCCCTCCATTCTATACACACGTTTTTATAGAATTCAACAATGAAGAAAAACAAATAAAAGTCCACTTTAGAGAAATAGGTAATTACAAAATTTCCTGTTTGACTCACACCACCGGCTTTCCTTCATATATTTTTAGCGACGGATATCATTCTACATGAACATAAAAAAACTTGTAGTGAAAATCTTAACACATGACCTTACGTAATAAAGGAACATAACTCCTTACAGTGCACCTGTACACACAACTCAAGGAGGAAATTGAATTGTGAATCATTTTTTAAAACTTGGCCAAAAAGTTTTTCAAACACAACTAATAAGTATGAATGATGCTGCAATTTTCTGTGCTTTTTCTGACATTAACAATATTTTTTAATACAAATCTGTTTCAATGATTAATATTAAAGCAATATCCAATTTATCCAAAGTGTACATTCCCTAGTGATTGGTATATTCACAGAAGTATGCATTGCTCTCTTCAATCATTATTAAACACTTTCAATATTTCTATAATAATTATAATAAAAAAATACAGATGATCAAAGTGGAAATTATTCACCCCTCAAACACTTTGTTGACACTACCATGAAGAGAGGTTTTTACAGGAGTCCTTGAAAAAAAATTTTTGGTTATCTTTCCATTCTATTGATATATGATCACATACGACATCATGTCGAGAAAGGGGGCAATGAATGGACTTCTTAATCATGTTGGAAATGTCTTTAACATAAAATCATACACTCTAATGGATATGTGTGACAAAAAAATGTAAATTTTTAAAGGGACTGAAATTTGGTTAGATTTAATATAATCAATGGTATGAAAGAGATAGTATGGCACAAACACTTATAAGGGAAAATAATTAGTCTCATATAATGTAAAATAATATAAACAAAATTATAATTATTTTATTCCAGGAGTAACATTTGGGAGTAATAACTTCTAGGCATGAAATAATTTTTTTTATCATTCAATTTCAATTAAGGAATCCATTCTTTCTGAGAAAAAATTCCCAATGGGGAATTGCCCATATTCCATTGGCACAAATTCCCACATATAACAAGATCACTGGGAAATCCATCATAGTCCCAACCAGAGACTTGCAGAGCAATGGAATCCAAGGGAAGAGGAAGAAATGAGAATTGAATGAGAAACTATTATCATGTCAATGTAGGGTCAACATTATCAAATGTCACCAGACACCAGATACATCAAATTTTGTGCTGAAGGTTAATTAGTTGGACCTGGGGGACATGGAGGATGGGATCTTTGGAAAAGACAGCCTCTGGAGAATAGATACAGCAAAAAAAAAAAAAAAAAAAAAAAAAAAAAAAAAGAAAAGAAAAAAGAAAAGAAAGAGAAGAAAGGAATCCTGGAAGAAAAGAAACTACACTCTGATTCTCAAAAATAGAATGAAAAGGAAAACAAAATCCATTAGCCAGCTCAGGACTATGAGGAAAAATTTAAAACACAAGAGTCTTTAAAACAGATATACTACATACACAGAATTTTCCAGGCATCTTGAAGGCAGAGCTTGGAAAATAGTTTGTTTTGAACATATGCCATGGCCTGTGGCTAGGGGGAAATAATATCATGATATATTACCATTGTGTAAGAAATATTCCACCACGGTGATGTGTGATGCTGGAGGAAAGTGCCATGAGTTTTCAGATTAAGTGCATAAATGTTATGTTTGTTTACAGATTCTGTTAAATAATGTTTTTTCTAGAAACAAGAATGTGGCAGTTTGGAGGTGAAAATTAGATATCACCTAGATGAGGATGATACTCTCTCATATGCAAATTGTTTGTATTGAAAAGGTAAAATTAATTTTAGAGTACTCGGTAAAATAGAATTTTAAAAGAATGGTTAAATATCTCTTGTCGTCTAATAATAAATTTTTACTTTGAGAGAAAGAATTTTTCCACACCCTGTCAATGCTAACTTAAAATGAAAGTTTTTAGCCCTTATAAATAGTAAATTCTTTAAAATTAAGAGGCTTCAGTGACATGAGTTTGTGTGGAATGCCTTTTACACATAAGTTTTTGGAACCAATTTTCTCTCTAATAGTTAATGAAATAATATTAAATTACACAAATTGGAGAAAAATAAGAGGAGGAAACCAAATACTTCTCAGTGATTCCTCCATTTTTAATAATCAAATTTTTAAATCGATAATTCTGAGGAAATCATTTTACATGACTTCATGATTGTTTACTGAATGGTTAGGAGGCTCCAGGTTTTCTTTCAAAAATACCATTTCTGATTTTCAGATATCATTGGGTCATTCTCCTGGGCACTGGGATCTTGTTGCATGTATCCATATATATATCTAAGTGTTCTTATGCCATATTGTAATTGTTTAGAAAGAATTGAAATAAAAACAAATTCATTCTTGCAAGGAAAGCAGAATCCACAGATAGAGAAAAAAACAACAACAAAACGCTGGAATTCAGAATAAACAGCTCCCAAACTCAAAATTTCTCATATGGCTTGTGAAAGTCTCTTCCCATGCAAGAGATAAAAGTCAAGAATAAGGTCCATTAGTTGGAAATGAGGGAGTCAACTATTCACAGTGTATCATGTGGTAGAGGAAAGGTTCATAAAAATAATGACCTAGCCATCAAGGAAATTTTTCTGTCATCCATTCTATGCACACGTGATTATAGAATTCAACAATGAAGAAAAACAAAAAAGACCACTTTAAAGAAATAGGTAATTACCAAATTTACTGCTTGACTCACACCACCTTCTTTCCATTCATCAAATTTTTAGCAATGGATATCATTCATACATCAACATACAAGCCTTGCAGTGAAGAACAAAACACAAGACTGCACAAAATAAAGGGGCATAAAATTTTACAGTGCAGCTATTTACTCATCTCAAGGAGGAAATTGATTTCTGAATCATTTTTTAAAACTTGGCCAGACCGTCTTAAAACATGAATAATAAGTATGAAAGATGCCGCCCTTTTGTTTGCTTTTTCTGCATTGCACAATATTTTCTAAAACAAACCTGTTTCCATGATAAATATTAAACCAATATCCTATTTATCCAACGTGTACATTCCCTGGTAAATGGTATATTCACAGAGGCTTACTTTGCTCTTTTCAATCATTATTAAACACTTTCAATATTTCTGTAAAAATTATAATAAAGAAAGAAAATCCAGATGAACAAAGAAGAAATTATTCACCTCTCAAAACCTTTGTTGACACTGCCATGTAGAGATGTTTTTTTTTGAGGAGTCCTTGAAAAATATATTTTGGTCATCTATCCATTATATATATATGATCACATAGGACATCATGTGGAGAAATGGAGCAAAAAATGGCCTTCTTACATGTTTAGTAAATGTCTTTTATTAAATTATACACTGAAGTGGATGTGTTTGAAAGAAAATGTAAAATTTAACAAGAGTGAAATTTGGTTAGATTTAATATAATAATGATATGAAAGTGATCGTATTGCACAAACAGGTATAAATGAAAAAAAATATTCTGATGAATTTGAAATTAATATAAACAACATCTAATTATTTTATTCCAGGAGTAACATTTGGGAATAATAAGTTCTAGGCATGAAATATTATTTTATCATGCAATTACCATTAAGGCATTCATTCTTTCTGATTAAAAATTTCCTCTTTAGGAATTACCCATATCCCCTTGGCAAAAATTTCCACACATAACAAGATTACTAGGAAAACCTTCGTATTTCCAATGAGAGATACTCAGAGCAATGGAATCCAAGGGCAGAGGAAGAATTGAGAATACAATGAGAAGCTATTGTCATCTCCAGACATGTTGAAAACAGGACTTGAAAAATAGTTTTGAACATACGGTACAGTCTATGGCTAGGGACAAATAATGTCATGATATTTTATCATTATATAAGAAATATTTCACATGTTGTCATGTGATGCTGGAGGAAAGTGGCATGAATACGCAGACTGCATGCATAAAAGTTATGTTAGTTTACAGATTCTGTTAAAATAGGTTTTCAAGAAATAAGAATGTGGCTGTTTGCAGGTGAAAACTAGTTACAACTCAGATTAGGATGATACTGTCTCATATGCAAATTTGTAGAAATTAAAAAACAAAATTTTATTGTATTCAGTAAAATGCAATTTTAAAACAATGGTTAAATATCTATTATCATCTACTAATAAATCTTTACACAGAGAGAAAGAATTTTTCCACACCCTGTCAATGTTAATTGAAAATGAAACTTTTTAGCCCTTTTAAATAGTAAATTCTTTGAAATAAGAGGCTTCACTGATATGAGTTTTTGCGGAATGTCTTTTTCAAAAACATTTTTGGAATCCATTTTCTTCCTAATTGTTGATGAAATAATGTTAAACTACTCAAACTTGGAGAAAAATTTTCAGGGAATCCATATTCTTCTCAGTGATTCCTCCATTTTTTAATAATTACAAATTTAAATCGATAATTCAGAGGAAATCATTTTACATGACTTAATGATTGTTTACTGAATTGTTAGTAGGCTCCAAATTTTGTTTCCAGAAAACCATTCATGATTTTCTAGATATATTTGTGTCATTCTCCAATGCACTGTGATTGTGATGCATGTATTCATATATATATATATATATATATATA
>JAQZBX010025117.1:8053-29854 GCA_029593785.1 Cabassous unicinctus | reverse complement strand
CCACCTGTAACCTAACATTTAAATATAACTAGTCTACCCCAATCACCAACCTTCAATTATAAGCTCCTACCACATTACCATCATCAGTGCTAAGTGGATGTCAAGACCAGCATTTCCCAAGCGATTAGCTTCCCTTCCCTACCCCACCCGTCGCCCCAGAATCCTAGATCAAACATGTATCTAAACGAGTATCTATGTGAAATGTATGGTCATTGCACTATTCAAAAAAACAGCAACTGCAAAGCTATACCAAATTAATAATAACTAAGAAAGGATGCACCATAAATAAAGCATCTAGTAGTCCCCCTATTGAATTTGGTTTTCACAGTACCAAAGATGAGAACAAATGTGTATTTTAAGTTGAAACTGTTTTATTACAGAATTTAAAGTACATTCACAAATCAGAGCTGATGCTGCCATGATTAACAAGAATTCATATTAAATCACTCACATAATTTTAAATCTGAAGGGACATTCAAAACAAAGGGCAGGCAGCCACTTACAAGAAAACGAAATGAAAGTAGTTACTATGCCTTGGTCATTGTAAATGAGGACGTTTTAAAACACATCTGTCATGATGCCAGTAGCTGTCTACATCAGAGGCAGCATCTACAGCACCTGAGCTTAATAGCAACTGTTCTTAATCTGACTCCATTGCACTCATTAACCTCCCTGTAGGGTGGTCACGTTTTCATGACAGTGCTTTCCCCAGAAGCACAGGGCACAGCCTCTTGCACATGGTAGGCATTTAGTGAAATACAAAGGGAAAAAAGGGATGCAAATTTACGACTGACAACTGATTCATAAAACAATGCACATTCTCACAGCTGCCATCAGTCAGTTCAATCAAGCACACCAGAAGGCAAAATAATGACTGCAGCTTCAAACCACTTTGATCCACTCCTCTAAAAACATAATATTATAAACAAAGGAAACAGAATTGAGCCACGTGGCTCCCAATGAGATCACTAATGCTTTGATAAACGCATTTAATAAGAAAATGGGGCCAAGGTGGCAAGATTTCACGAACAAAGTAAGTCTCAGCAAATCCTGATGGCAAAACAAGAGCAAGAGAGTGGCCAGGTCCATAGGATGAGGTTCAGTGCTTAATATAATGAGCTAAGTGTCTGAGAAAAACTGGAATTTCCTTCCTTGTAGATCTTTTAAAGTAGTACCAAATCTCATCTCTCTGAAAGAGCTTGGATGGAATTTCCATACAATTCAGTTCAACCACCATTTACAGTATTGAGTCCTGTTGTGTTCTGTTCCTGGCATTGTGTTAAACAATCACAGCACCTTCCCTTCCCCCCACCCCCCACCCTTACAAGGTCACGTCCAGCAAGAAAATAGAGACAAGACGACAGACCATTCTGGAAATTTTAAATGAACTTTTTTAATTATTGCAAGAGATATGCATTCATTGTAGGAAAAAAAAATCAGAAAATTCAGATGAGGTGGGAAAAATAAAATAAACCCAATATCCACACCCTCATCCTTTGCTCTAAATCCTTTTGAATTCATTAGAATCCTTTTGAAATCTGGTTTTTATAACCAACGCAATGGCCATCAGTTCTGACCATAAATTCTGATTGATATTTCTGCCTCATGGTAGGAATGTGAACTAGATCAGTAGTATATAGCTGTGAACTTGTGGGGCTACAACAATACCACCCTCACCACTTTTCAATTCAGCCAGATTGAACAGCCATCTGCCCCTTTATCTTAAGTTCCCCCTACTGCTAAATCAGCAATCCTCATTACCTGCCCATTGACCAAATCTCTGCTAGACTGTGTCTAACGTCTCAAACTTGTATCTTTTTACCATCTCACTCCAAAATAACAGCCAAAAAATCACACTCAAAAAAAAGCGCCCTAATAAAAAATAAAAATAATAAAATAAAAACACCTCTTATTCCTCCTAAATTCCATAAAATTGACCTGGTTTCTCTCTTTCTCTTACTTCCCCCCACCCCTACCCCATATCAACCTGTCTCATAGCTTATATCACCTTAGTTACTCTTATGACTGCACCAGCTGGAGTCTTCCTCATTTCTCACCCGGAAGGCAACAGCCTTCTAAGTAGTCTCTGCCTTGTCCCGCAACTACAGCCCCTACCAACCCTCTCCTTCCCCCATCCATGCACCACACTGTTCCCAAATCGCCTTTCTAGAAAAAAGAAAAATCACAATCTGATCAGATTACATTCTGCCTGAAACTCTTCAATAATTCTCCAGTGCCCTTAGACCAGTGCTCAAATTCCTAACGCAGAAAACACAAAACTCCAGGGCCTGGCTTGCCTTCCTCCTTAGTCTCACCTCTCCCTGGGGAAGGTTGCAGCACCCTCTGCCCAACCTCGCAAAACACCAAGCCCTATTCTTATGTGCATGGCCTCCATATATGCCTCCTCTGCCCTGGCCGCTGCTATTCATTCTGAAAGTCTCAAAAGACATTCTTGACCCTCTGATTCCTTCAGAGAACCTTCTCAACCACAGGAGTAGGCTCTTGTAGCCACCTCCCCATCATGTGACTGCACCTTCAGTCAGGCCATCACTAACTGGACCATGTGTGTACAGAGGCCCAAACAATGCCAGCTTCCAAAGTCTGGAATTGGGACACAATGACTAGCTGTAAGCACTGGATGGGAAGTTCAAGTAGTTCCAGAGGATGGGGTATCCTTACAGTGCTCTTTCAGAGGAAGCCTGCCTAGGAGAGGAATGAAGCACAAGTCAGAGAGAAGAAGAGATTACAGACCACATGGCGGAGAGGGAAATGCTGTTTTAGATGCCAAGAGTGATTCCAGTTGTAGGCCCTCAAGAGGTTCAGCTGAACTTACCTCAAATAAATCCCCCTTGATAACCCAGCGTGAGTAACCGTTCCTTGTAGACAGCCGTGTTCTGAGCAAACCAGCTTAACTCCATTGCAATTATTAGTTTGCTGGTCTACTCCTCCCCTGGAGAAGGCAGGTTTGAGTTCTCAATGTATGAAGGTCCCACTGCCTGGCAGTGGCTGGCACATAGGAATGTACATTACAGAGGTACAGCCTATTCTTCCTTCCAGGATTGTTTCTATCATCTCTAACCTTGCCATCCAGGTCACAAACCAGCAAAGGATAATCAGAGACCTCAGATACACTAAGAACATCCTCATGAAGCACTCTAGTTAGAAGTCAAAGGGCACGAGAAACCCTGTTCTCAGGGCATATCCAGCATTTACCAGCCTAAAGAATAAGCAAAACAGAAACTGTATTCTTGAAAACAATTTACTCAAGCAGCATGGTTCTCAAGGGAGGTAGGACTGGCAAGTCACAAAGAACAAGGTAGTTCCCCAGAGCATATAAGAAAGTGGGCTCCAAAACGCATGTGTGAAAGGCTCCCAGGTGACAATGATTTTCACTCCTATCAGCATACTTCCTTAGAGAAACTTCTAGGTGTGTCTATTCATGGTATTTACGTCACAAAGTATAGTTATCTGACTTTCCAATATTTTCTTCCACTGTTACAACCACTACATATTGAGGGTTTTTTCTCATTCTCTCTAAAGCTTTCTGCTAAGAACATTTAATGGCTTGCTAGTCGAGGACTTTTGTTAGAATGGAATCTTATTAGGGAAGAAAGAGGCACACTACTGGCAATTTCCATACAGTGTGTTATTGCCTGTGTTCAAACTCCACATAATACAAAGGACACTAATGTACCGGGCAATGAGGAAATCAAACAGAGTTTGAACAGGGAGTGAAAACAAACAGAATGTGGTGGTTTGGAGCTGTTCGTCCCACCAGAAAAACATTCTTAATCATTCCTGCAGGTGTGAACCCATTGCAAGTGGGACCGTTTGATGAGGTTACTTCAGTTAAGGGATAGCCCACCTCAATCAGGAAGTGTCTTAATCCTATTACTAGAGTACTTTATAAGCAGAATGAAACTCAGATAGGGCGACAGAAAGCCAATGGGAGGAAGAGCTGGAGGTCAACAGACCCCAGAAGAGAAAAGAGAGGCTAGGAGAGGTCACCATGTGCATTGCCATGTGACAGAGAAGCCAAGGACCAAGGATCACTGGCAGCCAGCATCAGAATGCCAGCCCTAGGAAACTAAAACATATAAAAGCCAATGGATGCCCATATACCATAAAGCCTGACTCCATCAGTTAAAAGCTTCATGAAGGGGAGGGGCAATAAATTCAACATTCCGGTTTATCTAAGAGTTAACACCCCAGAGGATGTCTCTACATAGGCAGTGGATGGGCCAGGAAACACCAAGTATCAATGCCAAAGGTCTGTTTCTGTTTGGGTCTGGAGAAGCTGGCCTCATCAAGAGCCATCAAGCAGGAGTTAGGCCATCCTCACTCCCTGGTATTGGCCAGTTATTAAAGATTTGAAAAATGTTATCTAAAACTTTATAATTTGTAAGTGTTAGGGAAAGAAAAAAAGTTTTTCCAACTGTAGAAAGTCAGTCTGAAGAATATATGCTATTAGCCAGACTAATTAGAAGGATTTTTGAGTTAAAAATAACAGTGGCTGGAAGGTTTTGGATTCCTACCTACAAACTCTCTCTTCTGGTGTATTAGCAAAATATCTAAGTATCTTTCTTTATAATTAAAGAGCAAGGAGACAGACCTTAGGATCCCAGACAAAACCTTCTTTTAAAAAAAAAAAAATGTATTTATTTATTTATTCCCACACCCCACCCCCTGCTCTCATTATTTTGTGCTCACTGTCTGCTCTCTGTATGTTCTTCTGTGTCTACTTATCTTCTCTTTAGGCGGCACCAGGAACCAGTCCTGGGACCTTCCAGAGTGGGAGAGAGGTGCTCAATCTCTTGTGCCACCTCAGCTCCCTGGTCTGTTACGTCTCTTATTGTCTCTACTTTGTGTCACGTCGTCTTGCTGTGCCAGCTCTCCATGCGGCCAGCACTCCACGTGGGCCAGCTCTCCACGCAGGCCAGCTTGCCTTTCACCAGGAGGCCCAAGTAATCAAACCCTGGACCTCCTATATGGTAGACAGGAGCCCAATCACTTGAGCCACATCCATTTCCCCAAAACTTTCTTTTAACAGAGGAAGAAATGGGCCCAGGAGGTTAAGTGTTTTATCCAAGGTAAAACATCTGGTTTTTGGAAGAGATGGGCCAGGACGAAGCTTTCCTGACTGGTCTGAGAGTGATCTTTCACATTTATTATATCACATGCACCGTTCTATCTAATTCCTAAAAGACTGACGGGCAAACTCTTTCCCTCCCCCCCCCCAAAGAAAAGCTTGACTTCTACATTAGGAAAAAGTATTCTCTACAAAATTTTTATAGCATTCATTTACCACAACTGAGAATTCCCTTTTGTTCCACACCAATATGATATGGCACAGGCTCTGCAACCACAGACCCTGGGTCAAATCCAAGGCAATTCATCTCTGGAATTCAAATTTCTGACCTGAAATAGGGATGACAACATCCATTCCATAGGATTATCGTGCAGACTAGCTGGGAAAGCAAAACCCCAAGCACCTAGGAGTATCTCCCTACATGTTAGTTCCTTCCCTCCCAAATCCCATTCCTTCTTCTGACCCTGAAGAGCTCATAAACTCTTCTGTCCTGCCTTCTGTCAGATGTGCCCAAGTAATAACCTATAGAGTTGCCTCATTTGCAATAGACCCGCCATGGAGTTCAGTATCCTGAGGAGGCAACGCAGCTAACATCACTGTCCCCACAGTCATTTCCCCAAGGAAGTGCCAAAGAGTCATGGCAGGAACAACTGCCAAAAGGCAGGGTGGCTTCAGAGAAATGCCACCCTCCTCCCCATAAGACTAGATCAGAAAACCCTCCACCCTTCACTCCACCCTTGCCCATGGTCCCTTCTCACCTGCCACAACCGAAGAAATTCGAGAATGGGCAACAAGCTGCCCTGGTCTTAGGCATGAAACTGTGGTCAGGCTACACAACTTGCACTGGATCTTAATGAGAATTAATGAGCTCATGTCTGAAAAGGGCTACGAGTTCCTGAGGGACAAAGGTAGCCAAAAATTACAAAGCCCTGTTATAGCCAGAAATACAAACTCAGCTGCACGTGGGATGTGCTAATTATAACCCAGACTTCTCAACCTGTTCCCTCAAGGCAGTTAAAAAAAAAATTCCAAGAAGTAGAATGTGTTTAAATTGGCAAACCTAAGCCCTTGGAACCCCGAGGTGAGTGTAAAACTTCTCAAATATAACCGGCACACCCAACAGATCGATCTGTTCATGGCCCCTGTACAGACGCCCAGTTACTACCCCACCAAATCAATCAGCTTGCTAATCACATGATCCCAACCTCGCCCCACTAGAACGGGTTCTAATATCCTCCTCGCCTAAGTCCTCCTGCTCCTTACCAACTGCCTCCTCCTTAAACACCACTTGGTGGTTCAATCTTTTCTGTTCCCTTTATACTTGATGAAACCATCCAATCACTCAAGATACTTCCTCATTGTAATTAAAAGCAGAGATTTGCATGTAGTAGGCACTCACATAGGGCTTCCTGAGCCCCTCAGTTTGGGAGTCTATCCAGATAAGTTCAAGACGACTGGCTGAAAAAAAATAAAATAGCCTAGGGTCCAGATTGTACACTTTGGATAGATTGTATGGTATGTGAATATATCTCAATAAAACTGCTTTAACAACAACAACAAAATAGCCCAGGATCCACCAGAGCACCACCTTCTTTAAATAAAAAAAAAATTTTTAAAAGACTCCGTCCTATCTTGTAGACTCTTTTCAGTGAAAATAGAGGGAAATGTGCTTAATTTGGGACACTCTTCTTGTTCCCTGGGATAAGGAAGGGAACTGCTACCCCGAAACCTCAGTTTCCTCACAAAGCTGTCGAATACCTCAACTCCTAAGATCCTGTCCAGCTTCCAACATTGTTGCCTCAACAAAAAAGGTTTATTTCTGGAAAGTCTGAGTTCCTTCATTTGAGGGTGAGCCTGCAGCCTGGGTCTGGTTTTAAAGAATGCTCAAAACCAAAAAGCAGTGAATGCCAGTCCACAAGAATCTTTCTCAATGATATTTATTCAGAGGTAGAGGAAAAGCAGCAATCTTTATTCTGACCTCACCATCAAACGAATTAAGGATTTAACCATACACAGCACCAACTCAAATCAAGCACAAAATCAACAGGACTGTCATAAGAAGAGACACCGAGGCATGTGTGAATATCTTCTCTGCACGTTTATAAGGACATCATTAGCTGCAAAATAGCACCGGCTGTTCTAATAAATTTAGTTATGAAAACAAAAAGGGGTCTAAGGATGATAACTTTTAAAACCTATAGAGTAAAGGCCAAGAAAAACATGCATTAATCAACAGTGTATCTTCAGAAATGCCTTAATACTTGTGTTTGAGAAAAAAAAATTTAGAATAATAAAAATTCAGAAGCTTCCTCAAGCAATTATCTACTAAAATAAAGTCCAATAAACTATGTAAACAGAGGGAAAGATGTTTATACATTTACAGTAGGGTTTCATGAATGTTTATTAGTTGAGACCTGATCAAACAAAAATAGCTACAATGTTCCAAAAAATATACTGAAAACGTAAATTAAGAAGACAAACCACTTTGTCACTTAAAAAGAATTTTTAGAGAAAACAGCTAAATCACAGTGGGTTACTTCACCTAAGCTGACTGAAATCAACAATTATACTAGCATTTGGAAGTATTTTCTGGGTCAAATTATTTCCAGTTTTTCTAATGTTGAAAGCATTACTAAATTTAAAATCAAATGCACCATAATTCTTACATATCTCTACATATATTCGAAAGTATTCATGAAGAACTAAAAGGCATACAATACATAACAAATCAACCTATACAGCATATCATAATTAAGATATTTTAAGTCACAGATTAAAATATTTACTAAAAAGTGTTGACTTAAATTTGAATTATAATTCTGCTAATTTCCAAAAGTTCTGTAGGATACAGCGGTTAGTTCATATATTTGCATTAAGAAACATACACAAGTGCTTCACACACACATACTTTCTTTTCCTTGACCATACATACCACGCACTTAACTTTTAAGGCTAGACAAAAATCAATTTGTAAGTTGATCAGCTTGACAAAGTGGAGCCATGAAATAAGTGTCCCCAAGGTAAATCTTTGTAAGAAATAAAATATTCAATAGTGAACTGCATCATATAAGCCTGATTAAGAAAAGTTCATTTCCCTCTACAAATAGTTTATCAAAAAAGGAATTTAAAGACACATTATATTGTCAATCGTCAAGCTAAAAGGCATGAAAACATAAAAATTAAAATCTTACGCTTAAATCAAGTCCCTAGATGACAGATAGATATAGATTAGATAGATACAAAAAAATAAAGAGTTCTCTTTACATGAAATAATGGCAAGGTCCCCTTAGTTTAGAATTTAAAACTGCTTACCAATTCTTGTTCTCCATTGTTTTTTCCACCGTTAACTGGCACTTTAGCATTCAATTAATATGAAAGAGAGAGACAAACATTCGTTGTGACAGGGAGATCACACTAAGGACAACAAATATTTTGCACACAGATAAGAAGGGAAAAATAGGTCAGTGCCCTATGCTAGGAGGAAGCGGTCTCAACTTCCATTCAGAACGGTGTTATATGATTAACCATGCAGGACTCTCCTCCATTCCCAGCCCACTGCTCTGACTGGTGCACCCAGTATACATAAGGCACTGGACGGGTACCAGGAGAATTAGAGGCACATCTACTGCTTCCAAGGCATTTAGTTCTGCTTTGGGAAAGAAAGTACTGAAAAGCAATATAAGAAATAAAACAAGCACTCACACAGGGCAGATGAGTCACCTCAAAATGAGGAATATAAAGAAAAAAAAATTATGTTTAGAAGTGTAGCTATTCTCATGGTATAGGAGGATCTGAGAAAGAACGTGTTATCCATTGTCGGCCTAAAAGCAGCCACCAATAAAGATAGCGTTAAAGCTCAAAAAACAAGGCTAAAGAGGTGAAACTTGACCTTGGCCTTGACCTTGCAGGATAAGTAGGATGTGGTTAAGCAGAAAAGAGAACTCTAAGCAAGAAGTACAAAGCATGTTCAGAAGACAGGCACTAGGCAGAAGAGCAGCAGAAGACAGCTGGTACAGGGTCCTGGTGAGCAATGAAGCTGGGAGGAAAGGTAAGCAAGGCTAGACTGGGCGTCAGAGCTAAGGAGCTTTCAGTTGTTAGCATGGCAGGGGTCAGTGGGGAGAAAGGACAGGGGAGAGTTACACAGCCTAGTAGCTAATGTCTGTGCTGTACTCACTATGATTTCAGTACAGCAAGAGGGCAACAAATGTGACTGACAGTCATTGGTGATAGCCTCATGGGAAAAAAAATTGAGGGTATCATTGTATACAGACACTGGGGAGCCACCAAAAAAATTTTGGGCAGTTTAGAGACAACATAAGTTTTAAAGGAGGTTTAATCAGGAGATACAGCCTTAATTCGTTTTGAGAGTGACTAGAATCACGAAGCAGGATTGCCCTGTGCAGCTGTTCAGTCTGTGTACTGTATAAGAGATGGCCAGGAAGGAAGAAAACAGGGACTGAAATCAACTCGAGCTCCTTTGGAGGGGAGCCTTTTTCTGATTGCACAAAGGCACTATACAAGCTAGCAGCAGCCCAGGCAGGGAAACCAACTGGGGCCCGTATCTAGGAGTTCAGGGATAAGAACTAGGGTGGTGCTAATGGAAAGGAGACAAGAGAAGTGGAAGAGAAATCACAGATGAATCTATTACAAAAGGAGGTGGGGGGAGCTAACTTGATAGAGGGTACAAGAGAGCTAGGAGGGTCAAAGAACAAAGTAAAGGCCCTTTTATCCAAGTACATAGGGATTGACCGGTTGGTTCAAAAACAAAGTCAGTTAAAGTTGGAAGTTGTGAAAGAAAAAAAAAGGATACATATCAAAAATACTTTAAATTAAGCCCTATAAACATACATTTATTTGCCAAACCCGTGAGGTCTTTTCTTTTGAGTATATATCTACTGACTTTAGTACTGAGGGGTCTTTCTTTTATAAACCATGCACCAGGCATCCTCCTCCAGGTCCAATTTCGTTAAAGAAAGGACTCCTGGGAAACACTGTGTGGTAGACCGCGTTACTCTTCACGACTACTCACTACCACTCCTCTCTTCAGGAGGATCGTGCTTCCCCGCCTGCTGAATGCAGGTAAGCCCAGTTTGTGCTTCCCTGTGCAGCCTTTCCCTCGGCAGCATCAACCAGCAATGCTCCAGAGGCTGCTGGCTCCAGGCTGGGTCATGGATGACAAACATGTGGCACAGAACTACCAGCTGAGCCTCAACAGACACAAAGTGGAAATGGACCAGACACTGCTTCTGCACACAGAGATTCTCAGGTTTCACATATTCACAGCTTAACCTCCCCACCCTGAATACTGACAAAGTTAATGAGAAGACATTTAGACTTTGATGATCCTCCAAATATTTTACAGTTATCTCAGTCATTCCTTAAATCGATTGCAAGCATTTTTAGAAACTCACTCTCATAAGGTGTTTTCCAAAGCATTCAGATGAATTTTCATAGAAACATCAATTCTTTTTGTGTACACAGTTAAATTATAATATTGAACTAAAATAGTAAGTACAGCTGGCATAAGCAGGTTTGGGAATAAACACAAATGCATCTGGATAAGCATGCATCTCAACTGGTGGTAACAGAAACTCAGAGCACACCACAAGGTAGCTAACTCCCTGGCCTTGAGCATTTGGTGTGTTATGGGAATCAGTTGATCTATTTTACAGAGGAAAAGAGTGACACCAACTAACCCATCAAATCTGGAAGCCACTCAGCTTATACTAGTATCTACAGCTTTGAGACAAGACAATTTAAGAATGAAGAGTACTACCATTTCACCAAGTTAAAAATCTGGTTGGTTTTTCAAAACTGCATCCTATTTATCTACCACAAATGTATAGTCAGAATTACATCATTTTAAAAAGCACAAAAACAGCATTTCAAAACTACAAGCATAAAGTAAAGAGAACAATGACACATGTCATTCCATAACCTGGCTCTTAAAGACAGTAAGAATAAACAACGAAGTTACTATTAAAAACTAAATTTAAGTTTCATACTTTAAAATCACATGCTTCTTTAAAACTGTCAACAGAGATCAATGTTCCTCTCAAAGGGAATTTCACACTCTTTAGAAGAGCAAAGATCGTCCAGGAGAAACTGAGTGCTTCTATTCTAGGTAGCTAAATAGTAAATCTATTCATAACTTAATATATGCTTTTAGAAATCTGATATTCAGTCACTTCATGAAAAATATGATTTTTATATAGAAATGATATTGATATATTTCAACAGACTATTGAGAGAAACACTATGTAAACACATTCATACCAGAAACCCCAAAACAACCAAACCATTTAAATAATTTATCATATACTCACGTCAACTCCTACCGCTTCACCAACACCATGCAGGCAAAGCCTCCCTTCTCAGCATCAGTTATGATAACCTTTACCTTTATATAGAGAGAATTGCAAGTAAAGAAAGAAAAGAGAAAAAAAGCACATCTGGGGAGAAACACAGCAATATTCACCAAAACAATTCTGCCCTCAGGTCTACTGGGATAATTATCCACTGAGTCTTATTTTAACCAACGTAGGCTCTTGAAAAGAAATGAACCCAAAACCAAAGTTTGGAAAGAAAAACATTAATTTGCTCAAGATGAAGTGAGCTCAAATATAAATTCTTACTGCATCTTGCCCTAAATCAATGTTCACATGATGTTGGGTTTTTTAAACTGTGAGCTGATAGCCACAATAAGAGCAATCGCAAGGGCAGGATTATGAAATGGTTCAGTGTTATTCAATAAATCTTACTACAGAGTTAATCTGATGCAAATTTTTTGCCTGGGAGAGCAAACCCTTGGCTACAGGAGACCGAGTTATGGATGAGGAGCTTGCAACAGATAAACGTGATTGAAGACAGGTAGATGAACTTGATTCCAAAGAAAGAAAAGGACCAAGGCCCAGATCTTGCAGAAACTTGGGCTCTTAAGGGACCAGAAGGAGAAGGAAATGAGGTGCAATCGGCGATGGAGGGTTAAGACCAGAAGAGCTCGGGTCACTGAAGCCGGGAAAGGAGAGTGTGAGGAGGAGGAGCAGATGGTCAGCAGAGTGGACGAGGGAGCAGAACAGGCAAGGATGGAGATGAGAGGGTCACCCCTTCTAGCAACTGCCCACCTCTGTCCTCTTTCCTCCACCGCTAAGGTTTCTGATATGGCTTACCTCTGGGCACCGCCATCCTTACTCGGCTTCCATCCCTCGGCACATGCCATTGAAACAGCCGCAAAAATGTCAACCACATGTTGCCCACTGCACTTCCTCCTCCTTGAAACTCTCTCCTGCTGCAGCTTCCGTGCGGCCATTTCCTCCTGGCTGTCCTCCCAACCCTTCAGCCACTCCTTATTTTCCTCAGTGGCTTCTCCTTCCACTTGCCACAAAATAGCGTGCCTCAAGAGTTCAAACATCCATATTCCTCTCTTCTCATGCTACCCTCTAAGCGATCCTAACAACATCCACGGACGCCGATGGTCCCCGCAGCGGGTCTCAGCGGGCCCTTCACTTTCAACTGTCTGCTGAATCTCACTCGCTACTGGACTCCCACATTCCAAACTGAACCCATCGTCGTCAGCCCCAAACTTGCTTCCGGGCTGTGTCCGGGCTGTGCCAGCAGCACCACCATTCTCTCCACCACACAGACCAGAAACTTGGGAGTCATTCCAGACTCCAACTTTCCCTCCCCACTCTGATCCAGTCACCATATCCACTCCACAGATTAAAGAGGAGTACATCAAGGGATTCACAATCTTTGACCCAATAACGTCATTTTCAATGTCTATTGTCAGGAAATCTTCCAAATATGGAAAAGGCTGTATGAACAACAATGTTCATCTCAGTGTTTACAACAGAGTAGCAGAAGCTACCCAAATGTCCAGTCATAAATAGATGTTTCAGAAAAATATGGTATTCAATGGAAATAATATACAACTGTAAAATTTATTACAAAAACTATGCTGCAACATAGTAAATACAGGTACTCTGATTGCATTCATATTTTAAAACATACACATAAAAAAAAAAAGCTTGGAAAGGAATATATACAAATGACTGTAGTTGATATTTTGGGGCAGTAGGTTCATGAGCATTTTTTAAAGCTCCATTTTCCAAACTTTCCATGATGTTCTTAAGATGAACTCTAGCACAAAATAGACAAAAGAGAATTCTAATAATCTTGGACTTTCTGAATTGCCTGATTTCAGGATAAATGGGAAATTTACTACTGAATTCCTATTTCCCTTCAGCTGCCATTCCACATCCCTGCCACATCTGTTGCAATATCCAATACAAACTCCATAAAGTTTCCCCCTAATCCTATTATACTTGTAGCCTTCAGCATGAGATCCTAAAAATTGATTAATTCTTTCAAGAAATACAACTGGACATATAAACAGCTGCACAACTGCAGAACTGGGATCGCTACATCTTCCACGGTTATTAACTGTTCTAGTAAGAAAAGATCACCATGCACAAGCTACTGCCAAGAGAGCAACTGTAAAGCTGGAAGCTAAATCACAGAAAAGGTGAGGTTGACTACATATCAAATGTCTGATAGCCAGGTAAGGTAAGGGCATTTTCTTCATCCGAGGAGTAGAAAAGTCATCAAGTATTCTATCCAAGAGTCCCCAAGGTAAAAACAGGTCACCTTTAAGGACATAAAAATGGTATAAGTTTTCTTTAACATTTCACCTATAGCTTTCTTTTTTTTAATTGGCAACAAATGCCAAGTATTAAGGCTGGGTAAACAGTTTTACCATTATTTCTTCAGCACTCATGCTCTACCCTTGGCAAGCCTCAGCTAAACCCATGGTTTACTGTTTTATCTTCTTCCATGGTTTTAGTGTTAATGAAATAAACAGGCAATAGCCATAAACGTGATAAAAAGTCATGCCAACACCTCTGTAGCTCTACAGATTGACTACCCTACTAAAAAGTGGTATATATTTTTTCTAACGTAAAGAATTCTATGAATCTTTTGGAAAAGCAAATACTAAATCTTAAGATTATACCCATGGCATAAATCCATATTTTAATCTAAAATCTCCTTATAGCAAAGAAAGAATTATCAAAAATATTTATGTTACATTCAAATTAGGCATTTATAGTTGGAGATGAAAAACACCATAAACTGTGGAATAGGGTATGGGAAAGTATTGCCCTTCTTCCATTTTATTTAAATACTCTCAACTAGACTTACATCCCACAGAGCAATCTCACTGAAATCGGCAATATTTCTCGGGTAAACAAACAGTACTTCCACTAATGCCAGGTAATATCACTATAACACATACTTTCTTTGAAATCTGGACCAGTATTTTTTGAGACACGGGATGTCAATGCTTAAGAATAAATTCTTTCACATCAAACAAACTTTGCAGGAAAGCACATTTTCCATTCACAACTATACAAGAAGAGAGCAAGAAAGGAAAGCAGGAAAGTTTACTGAACTTTTCATAAAAGTAATTAAAAACAATTGGCTTTTGAGGAAACTAGTCAGATTTGGCATGGTTTTCTTTGTAAAAAAATCTACTTTGGTAATTTTCCAGAATTCTGTTCTTCCAGCTTGGAAAAGTTCAAATATTTTGACTCATTCCAAAATGGTAGCCGCAGAGATAACCCTAGGCAAAAGAGGGAAAAGGAAAAAAATTTAACTTCAGCATGCCCTTAATCTTCATTTCCTTTCAGCCTCCCAATCTCACAGGACTCCTCGTGCCTTTAGGAGACCAAAGACCCACAGAGTTCATAAATAAGGAAATAAGAAAGCAAGTAAATAAATAAAATCTAGGTGTGAGTAAATAAAAGACAACTTAGTTTAGATTTTTGAGGGTAAAAAGTTACATTTATCTAATTTTACAATTAAAAATATGAAATAAAATTTACTCAATACTAAGAATTGAAGAAATGTGAGCATCATTTCTGCATAAGCAGGTAAAGGAGAAAGACAGGGGGTTTAAAGGAGTGGATTTTCCGGGGGAAGGGGTGTAATCAGAGAACAAAAGAGTAGAGTAACACAGGACCAGAGGCCCAGGGAGGGAACTCAAGAAGAAACAAAAAGGGAAAACAATGACAGGAAAGTAAACATTCCAAGAAGGAATGGTTTCTGAAGGAGAATCATTCTCATCTTAGGACTTTTAGGAGGCTTCTGCTAAGAATTTTTAAATACCGGTGCATTTCTGCAATTACAGGCACAAATGGGAAAGTACTTAACCTGCGAGTACTATTACAGCAGGCTTCGAACCCTCCTTCTGCCCTGCATTAGGGAACCACTCTGGCAAATGCCAGCCTGACCTTTCTTTCTTCATATGATTTTCGTAGTAGTAGTAGTAGTATAAAAGAAACATAACCAAATTATAAAAATTTAGAAAATGAGAATTAAAAGTAACCCTAATTCACTACCTTATCATTGTTATTTTCATCTATTTCTCTGCCATTTTTCTTCCTAAATGTTTTAAAGGAATAGCTGGAGTCCTGTATCAAATCATAAATGATATGCACTGCTTAGATTCAAACAGATTTCAGAAGCTGATGAGGGGGGACAGGGAACTCCAGGAGTCCATTTTCAAGAGAGACTGAGTAGTAGCTAGCAACAGTTTCCCTGAGTGCTTGCTCTGTGCCTGACACCTTTCTAAGGATTACACGCATGCTAACTCATTTAACCCTGACTATAACCCAAAGAAGAAAGCTCTATATTACTTGCATTTTGCTGAAGAGAAAACTGAGGCATAGACAGACTGACAGATTAAGCTACATGCTAAGCTAGGACACAGAGCAACTAAGGGAAGGGGCCAAGTGTGAAAACCAATACTCTCTCCAGGGCCCGGCCCATAACTACCATACCACATTACCTCTCATTGAGGGGAGGACTCATCTCAGTGTAAGAGAAAATCCAGTACAAAGCCAGAAAAGAGCAGGTGGAATGAGACGTGGAACTCAGACTAGACCCAGCCCATCCTCCTCCCAACCCACCTCCTACCCACCCCACTGTCACACCTGAGCCCTGAGTGTTTGGAAAGGGTTGGAGAGAGGATGGAAAGAGGGCTGAGAGAGTTTTAAAGAGAAAATTATAAAATTTCATTGAAGAACATAAAAAATCTAAGTAAACAGAGAAATATAGCAGGTTGCAGGTGGGAAGCTATGAAACCAAGAAGATGGCAATTCTCACACTGACTTTCTATATAAATGCAACACAATTCCAATAACACAAAATTAAAAGAATAAGCCAAAAGTTTGGAGAATATATGTGCAAGTTAATCTGTGTGGAGGGAGAGCAAAGAATGGGATATGTGTGCAATGCAATACAGAACATTTTATTAGAGGAAAAAAATCTAACATAAATATGGAGAATGGCAATTTGGGAAAATTCCAGTAATTTAACTATTATGGGTGTTTGTTTTGCTACTTTCTGTACTTCCTTGTCTGTTTCAAATATTTTCTCTTTTTTTTTTTAACGTATGAAACAAGTGCTACAAGTTCAGAAGACAAGAGCATCATAAGTCTGAGGAAAATGCTAGAGAGAGGTAAGAAGAGAACTGGGTGGTAAAGGATGTGTCAATGTGAAAGGTGGCAAGGGACTTCCTGGGTGAAGGAAAGATCAGGGAGATCAACAAAGTAAAAAAGAATAAAATATCTTTGAAAGTTAACTAAATGTGGCTCATATAGAACACATATTCCCAAAGAAAGCTTGATGGCAATGGATCTGGAAATGGTACAATGGAGTTACTACAGCAGTGTCAGCTACAAAGTGATTCCTCTTCCCCTCCCCCAGAAAAGAAGTAGAATGGTCATATAATGTTGGGACACCTGAATACTTTATCTATCTCCATCTTAGAGATTCACATGTATAGTCACGAATAACGATTATAAGAAGGCTTTCTGCAAAGAAACTTATTTAAAATGTTGCCTAGCCCAGCAATTCCAACACTTATTTGGCCAAGGAACCCTTTTCTTCACTAACTCCTTCTACATTTATGGGTTTTTCCCCCAAGCCTACTAACTTTTCGTAGAACAATCCACTTTGTGAAACTCTGTGCTCTAGTAACATAGCCTTGTTAAAATTCTGAATTGGAATGTGGGATTAAGGATTCAAAAAGAAAAGGAAAATGTAAGAGAGAACAATCAACCAAACACAGTGACTGACTAGAGGTAAAGGTCACAGAAAATGGAGAAGCAGACCATGCTTCTGAAATCCAAAATCAAGGTGACAATGAGAATGCTATCAGCACAAATAGCAAAGTCAAAAGAGGGTCAACTATTTCAAAAGAGGTAACCAGTTTGAATTTAGATGGGTTTGGGGATTCAATACGATATTGCCCAAAAAAGAAAACTGAGCAGGAAGTGAAAAGACTTGGGGTCAAGTTCCCAGATCTGTCCCTGGTTAACTTTATGAGCCAGAGCAGGTCTCATGGACAATGATGGGATTACAGCAGTGACCTTTGTGGCCCTTTCAGCTTTAAAACTCTACCATTCCAAAAAGAGGGGATCTGAAATCAAAACACCAATGTAATCAAGTTCTATCTTTTTAAAAGGTGTGAAATATAATGAACATAGGATAAAAATTAACGATTTGAGATTAATTTAAATATATGGATGAAAGATTTTCAGAGATTATGCAATTAGGGATGTTTAAGAGATATGACTGAACTTTTAAGGCTGACATCAAGGAGCCTAATTTACCTCTACCACCACCCTTAATGTCACAAAATAAAAAAGTAAACAAACCTAGCATCTGACCCAATGTGGCAGTTCATATATTTGTATGCATACCTCTCAATTTTTCCTAGCTCACTCACCATATCAAGTAGACATCAAAACTTGTTCTACCTATTATGACTGTAAGCAGACTGCATGACGTTTGCAAAGATAAAATAGCCATGCAAACTGGCACAAGCCCAGAGTTTGTAAGAAATTAGGTTTTTCCTAAAAGCATTTAGGCTATAGCTCTAAAATAAATGAAACAGTGACAATTTTTTGGAAGCACTTTTAAGTGAAAAAATGATCAGCTAGGAACCGAGCCTATTTGCAATCTATATACTGCAAATAGTGCTTTAGGGTGTAATAAAGAATTTAAAAGGAAGAAGCACTGAGAGACTATAGAGAAGAAAAACATAATTGGGGCAAGCAGGAATTTTGCAATCATGGTTTTGGGTTTTGTTTTTTGTTGTTTTGGTTTTTGGTTCTTTTTGGTTGAAGAACATAAACCAGTAAAAATGAGAAGGCAAATGATACATACACAAAAACAGACAATAATCTGTTATAGGGTCTTTCCAATTCAATTTTCTAAATTAAAAACTCCTTAAGGATGCTAAAGCCATTTGTGCAATTTCAAAGCATCTTGAATCCATAGAGAATCTATAGAGGATTTAAACGTCCCAAAGGCAGAGATCAGGTCTCCTCTGGGGCCTCTGAGCTATCAAGGAAAGTGAGGCACCAAGGTATTTTTAGAAGCTCAGTGTTGTTGCTTATCTGATAAGCTAAGGAAGAAAGCTTCTCTCCAGACCTCAATTTCTAAAACTGCCTAACTTGGGAGAGTATAAATTCCATCCCAAATTTCTGATTACCCATTTTGTTTAAAGTAAAAGCCCAGCTCTGCAATGGTGCCTGCGTTTATTATTTCATTTGCATACATCAAACCCTGAGCTCCAACTGGAGGCCAGCACAGTACTTACTGCTCATTAATAGAATGAAGATCAGAGGAACGCCCTGAAAACTCCCAAACGGCACTCTAATTCCTGCGGAGAGGTCTATACCAACAGCAGAAAGGTATGACCAGGAGCAGGTAAGAAATATGGCAAGGCAGGGACTGGCTCCTCAGCTTCTCACTAGCAGGCTCTCTCTTATCTGGGGAGCAGAATAACTGTAGGAAAGGACAGCCACGCCCAGGAGAAATTAAGAAGCAATTCAACCAATTCTCCCAGCTCTGGACTAGCCAAAGACACCTACAGGAACCCTGACTCCAGGTGCAAAGGAAACAAGCCAGGCAGAAGGGAGACTCTCAGAGTGGGCTCTCCCACTCACTCAGTGAAACCCCAGGCAACTTGCCCAGAGCCAGCCTTAAAAATGGACCCAAGCTTCAAAAGTACTCGCCCCACTGCGTGCACCATTAGGGAGCAGTCGGTGTGTTGTTCTGGAACCCACTACGTCTTCTGGGCTTGATCTCTACCAGCCCTGTGCCACGGGGCAAATAAATCAATTTCCTCATCTACACATATCTCCAATTGAAGGATAGTGGTGAGGATTCAATGAAGCCCTACAGAAAGTACCCAGCATATGCCAGATACAAAGCAAGCACTCAATACTTACTCAAGAATCGTGTGAATATCATATACTGAAAGAGCAATGATTCATTCACTTGGGAAATTCTTTGACATTTCTTGTCAAGAGCCTTTAAAAATGCAAATATGCCAAAGTCTATTTAATAGCCTTAGGGTGGTTGAATTCACAGTCATGTTGAAAACAAGATGAGGAGGGGATGCATGGTAGAAAAGATGCATGGAGAAAAGAGAGGAGAAAGACAACAAGGACATGTCATACTACAGTCCCGAACATGTTATTAAAAACCTCCTATAGCAGAGCGGGGGTAGCTCAGTGGTTGGGCACTTGCTTCGCATGTATGAGGTCCCGGGTTCAATCCCCGATAGCTCCTAAAAAAACAGCCTCCTATGTTCTCAATGCCCAAAACCACCTCCTCCATTCTCCGCTCAGGCAGAGAATTCACCAGAATGATGTTTCCTAACATCCCAACCAATCTAATCTTCACAGTTAGATGTTCAGAGACCTAACCCCTTCACATGATCATGAGGCTGGGAAATAAAACCAAGAGCAGAGAAGAAACTGACACTGGTGCTCAGTGTCCTTCCACCTTCTGGCATTTTTCTTGGCAGCATGTGTGGCCGTGGTCACCACAGCTGTCACAGTCATCTTCCTCATTTCACCAACATCCACTCTCTGGGCACACAGATCTGCCCTGCCAAGTCCTTTAACGCACAATGGATTTCCTTTACTGCTTTTTAAAATGTCTAATGCATTGTCTTCAGACTGTGTGCTAAATAAAATATGAATGATGAAGAATGTACCGACGATTGAAAAGACAACCTACAAAAGGTTATGAGTGTGATGCCGTTGAGCATCCTTCTGCTCCCCAGGCTGCTTCTCAGCTAGTTAGAACTAGTTCACCTGTTAGAACTCAGCAAATCACGAGTCTGCCACCCCCCATCCCCCAGGATAGCAATTAATATATCCAGTGGAGAATGCAAAATAAGCTTTCTGTACTTTCTGCATGATTTTTCTGTAAACCTGCAACTGCTCTAATAAAAAAGCAGAGAAAAAAAATATCCAGTGGAGGAGTATTTAATAGTATGAGGAGACAAACGCTACCACCACCTACATACATCACAAATGGTGTCTCCCATTTGGTGTCCTAGCTTGAAATAAGTAAACAAGGGCAGAAATTTCAGTTTTCAAAGTCTTATCTTAGATACAAAAAATACATATATTGACTTTTCCATTTGCCCACAAGCACTCTGAGAAACCCATAAACAATTCTTGATGCCAAGCGCTAACATCCATTCCACTCCTGCACTTGGTGGCCACCCTTGGGTCAAGGCCTGCTGCCTCGTTGCCTCCTGCCCAGCACACTCTCCATTCCATCCCACGGCCAGATACCACTTCTATTCCCTTTTCATGTCAACGTCTAACCTAGTTCACTTCCCCTGTGGGGAAAAGATGAGCATGAAAATCATATGGAATGCGTTCCCACAGAGCTCAGAAATTTTGATGATCTCAGAGGATATTGTAAAAAAAAGACCCTTGACACTTCCCTAAGGAAGAATTCTGTAAAAAGCTACTGCCAGGACAAAAAGCATGTGCTGGGAAAAATCTATGGCCTGCTGCTGCGTATGTTTCCAATTCTAATGTCCCACTTCCTCTTAATAATCGCATTCCTTCCCTCCTTATTTCTCTTTTGAAAGGACAATCAGGCATTGGCTCTGAGTTAGAAGCAAACTGCAGTGTTCTATTATAAGCTGTAAGATAAAAAGGGCTTAAAATAGATTTCAATAAATATAAAATGTTTGCATATTATATAAGATCTATTCCATTCCACTTTTAAATGTTTCAAAAAAGAATTTATTTTTCAATGTTGGCAGTCTAACTTTTTAAAAATAAAGTTTAATTCACTTAAAACTTATTCACACAGGCCATCACACAACATATAGCTTTTTTAACAAGACAGTTTTAAGAGCTGTGGTGTCATTAATCTGGCCTTCCAAACCAGGTGAATTCTAATCCCTGTTACACCATGTACTAGTTGTATAACCTTGGACAAGTCACATAACTTCTGTGACTATCAGTTCTCATATCTGAAAATAAGAAAAACATCTAGTCTGCCTATCTCACAGTGGATTCGAAAGGATAATTACAATAATATACGCAAAAGTGGTTCGACATCTGCAAAGGCTAATTAAACAAACTGTTGTCATTCCTAGTATTAAAAGATATCATGGGGAAGCGGGTGTGGCTCAATTGATAGAGCTCCCGTTTACCATATGGGAGGCCCCGGGAAGCGAACCCGGGGCCTCCTTGTGAGGGCAGGCCGGCCTGCGCGGCGCGGTGGGCTGATGCAGCAAGACCTCGCAGCAAGGGGGAGATGAGCAGACACAGAAAAAACACATAGCAAATGGACACAGCAAACACAAGCAGCAAGGGGGGGATAAA
>JAQZBX010025116.1:0-29739 GCA_029593785.1 Cabassous unicinctus | reverse complement strand
GGCTACTGGTTTGTTTCTTGTTTGCTGTTTCCTCTTCCTTGATTTCCCCTTTTCTGTATACCAATTTTGTCTCTATCTCTTTTCCTTCTTTCATCTATCTATCTTCTGCTTTCTGTTGTTGTTCCTACATTCCACCTCTCTTTTTTAGACCTCAGTTTTTCTGGTTTTCATTTCTATCTTGCCTATCCTGCTTTCTTTTATTAACTTTTTTTCTTTTTGTCTTTTCTCTTTCCCTCTGTTCTCATCATTCTGGCATTTTAATTCATTCTATATATTTTTCTCTATTCAGTTTCCCATTTCCTTGTTGGTACTCCACTTTTTTATTCCTATTACTCTATACTGCTTTCATGAGTTAAATATTCAATTTCCAAGGTCTTATATTGCTCCTCTTCTAACTTTTACTATTATTATTACTATTATCCTTTTCCTTTTCTTACTTCTTTCACTTTCTCTGGCACTAATCTTTTCCCTTCAAGGGAACATAGCCAACAGCAAGGAAAAAGGAAAAGAGGAACAAAGTGTAAAAGAGAAAACTTAACACACACACAAAAACAGCAACTAAATAAAACCCTAGAGTAGAGAGAGAGAAGCTAATCAACTGAATAAACCCATCAAGATAAAAAGATGACCAGACAGCAACAAAAAATTACAAACCATACTAAGAAATAGGAAGACATGGCCCAGACCAATGAACAAACTAAAAACTAGGAAGAGATGAAGAACACTGAACAACTAATCAAAGCCATCCAAAATATTACTATGGACCAACTTAATGAAGTGAAGGAAGAGATCAAGGATATTAAGAAGACACTGGGAGAACATACTGAAGAAACTGTAAACATACATGAAAAGATAATGGATATGATTGTGATGAATGGCACAATCCAAGAAATCAAAAAGACACTGGAAGCACACAACAGCAGATTTGAACAGGCAGAGGGAGGAATTAGCAATGTGGAAGACAGTACATCTGAAATCAAACAGATAGTAGAACAGATAGATAAAAAGATAGAAAAAAATCCAGCAGGGACTTAGAGATTTGAACGACAACACAAAACACACAAACATATGCATTATAGGCATCCCAGAGGGAGAAGAGAAGGGAAAGGGGACAGAGGAGTGTTGGAGGAAATAACGGCTGAAAACTTTCCAACCCTTTTGAGGAAGATGGAGGTACACGTCCAGAAAGCGCAGTGCACCCCAAATAGTATAAATCCCAACAGGCCAACTCCATAATATATATTTGTTAAAATTTTCAATGCTCAAGACAAAGAGAAAATACTGAAAGCAGCAAGAGAAAAGAGAACCATCACATACAAAGGAAGCTCAATAAGATTAAGTGCTGATTACTCATCTGAAACCGTGGAGGCAAGAAGGCAGTGTGTATGACATAGTTAAGGTACTAAAAGAAAAAAACTTCCAGCCAAGAATTCTCTATCCAGCAGAGCAGCCATTCAAAAATGATGGAAAGTTCAAAATATTCACAGATAAAAAGAAATGAAGAGAGTATGTGTTGCAGTTTGGCAGTTTGATGTAATTATGAATTCCAAAAATAGATATTGGATTATACTTGTAAACTGGTCTGCTAATCTGGGCATGATTAAGTTATGATTAGGGTGTTAACTGGGCCATGTCAGTAGGGCGTTGAGCCCCATCCCTTGGTGGGTGGGGAATAAAATATAAAAGGCATGGCAAAGAACAGTGTTGGACCAGTTTTGATGTTGGAGTTCTGGTGAGGAAGGAGAGAAGGCCCCAGGATAGAGATGAGCCATTCGCCTGAGAGTTCACAGCTGGCCTTGTGGAGAGAAGCAAAGCCTAGAGAGCCTCATAGTCTACAGCTGACCTTGTGAAGGAACCAGAGGAGCTAAGCCTAGAGAGAAACGCAGCCCCAGGAAGAGTGGAACCCAAGAAGCCTGAACCCTGGCAAACGTCGGCAGCTGTCTTGCTCCAACACATGGCAATGGACTTAGGTGAGGGAAGAAACTTGCGCTTTATGGCCTGGTAACTGTGGACTTCTACCCCAAATAAATACCCTTTATAAAGACCAACCGATTTCTGATACTTTGCATCAGCACCCCTTTGGCTAACTAATACAGTATGCCAATAAGAAACTTGCCCTTCAAGAAATACTAAAGAGAGTTCTGCAGGTGGAAAGGAAAAAACAGGAGAGAGAGAGTTGGAGGAGAGTGTAAGAACAACTAAAAAGACAAAAAGAGAAATAAAAGCAACATATGACATACATAAACCCAAAGAAAATATGGCTAATGTAAGTAATTCCTTGAGAGTAATAAAATTGAATGTTAATGGATCAAACTCACCAGTCAAGAGACACAGATTGGCAGAACGGATAAGGAAATATGACCCATCTATATGCTGTCTACAAGAAAGCCACCTTAGACCCAGAGACACAAGGAGGCTGAAACTGAATGGCTGGAAAATAATCTTACAAGCAAATAATAATCAAAAAAAGGTGGGAGTAGCTATGCTAATATTGGACAAAATAGACTTTAAATGCAAAACCATTATAAGAGACAGACAGACACTATATATTAGTAAAAGGGGTAATCTTTCAAGAAGAAAGAACAATCACAAATATTTATATACCTAACAGGGCCACCTCAAAATACATGAGGCAAACACTGGAAAAACTAAGTGGAGAAATAGATGCCTCTACAATTATAGTGGGGGATTTAATACACCAATATCACAATTAGATGGAACATCTTGACACAGAATCAATAAAGAAACAAAGACTTTGATTAATACATTAGAGGATCTGGATCTAATAGACATATACAGAACACTACACCCAAATACAACAGGATATACATTCTCCTCAAGTGGCACAAGAATCATACCCCAAGATAGACCACATGCTAGGCTACAGAAAATATCTCAATGAATTCAGAAAGATTGAGATTATACAAAGCAATTTCTCTGACCACAATGGAATGAAATAGGAAATCAGTAAGGTCCAGAGAACCAGATTAGGCACAAAGATACGGAAGTTAAATAACATACTCTTAGACAAACATTGGTTAGGGAGGAAATTACAAAAGAAATCAGTAACTACCTTGAAATGAATGAAAATGACAACACAACGTATCAAAACCTATGGGATGCAGCAAAAGCGGTACTGAGAGGGAAATTCATAGCCATAAACAAATATATCAAAAAGAAAGAAAGAGCTAAAATCAATGACCTAATTGCACACCTGGAGGAATTAGAAAAAGAACAACAAACTAACCCCAAAGGAAGTAGAAAGAAGGAAATAACAATGATTAGAGCAGAACTAAATAAAATGGAAAATAAGAAAACACTAGAAAAAATAAATAAAACCAAAAGCTGGTTCTTTGAGACGATCAATAAAATTGACAAACCCTTAGCCAGACCAACAAAGAGAAAAAGAGAGATGCCAATACACAAAATAAAAAATGAGGAAGGGGATATCACCACTGAGTCCACAGAAATAAAAAGTATCATAAGAGGATACTTTGAAAAATTATATGCCAACAAGAAGGATAATTTAGAGGAAATGGACAAATTCCTAGAAACTCACAAGCAGCTTACATTGACAAAAGAAGAAATTTATGAACTCAAAAGACCAATTACAAGTAAAGAGATAGACTCAGTCATCTCTTAGCTGGGCTCCCAACTAAGAAGAGCCCAGGACCAGATGGCTTCACAGGTGCATTCTACCAAACATTCTGGAAAGAACTAACACCAATCCTGCTTAAACTCTTCCAAAAAATGGAAGTAGAAGGAACATTGCCTAACTCATTTTATCTTGCCAACATTACCCTAATGCCAAAGCCAACAAAGATGCCACAAGAAAGGAAAATTACAGACCAATCTCTCTAAAGAACCTAGATGCTAAAATCCTCAACAAAATACTTGCTAATCACATTCAACAACACATCAAACGAATTATGCACCATGACCAAGTGGGTGTCATCCTGGGTATGCAAGGATGGTTCAACATAAGAAAATCAATCAATGTAATACACCACATAAACAGATTGAAAGAAAAAATCACATGATCATCTCTATAGATGTAGAAAAAGCATTCGACAAAATATAGCACCCTTTCCTGATAAAAACACTGCATATGATAGGAATAGAAGGAAACTTTCTGAACATGATAAATGGTATATATGAAAAACCCACAGCTAACATAATATACAATGGTGAAATCCTAAAAGCTTTCCCTCTAAGATCAGGAACAAGACAAGGATGCCCACTATTACTGCTCCTATTTAACATTGTGTTAGAGGTGCTTGCTTGATCACTGAGGCAAGAAAAAGATGTAAAAGGCATCCTAATTGGAAAGGAAGAAGTGAAAATTTCACTATTTGCAGACGAGATGATCCTATACATAGAAAGCCCTGAGAAATCTACAATAAAGCTTCTAGACCTTATAAATGAGTTCAGCAAAGTCGCAGACTATAAGATTAATGCTCAAAAATCAGTAGCATTTCTGTACACCAGTGTTGAGCAATCTGAGGAGGAAATCAAGAAACTATACCATTTACAATAGTAACTAAAAGAATCAAATACCTAGGAATAAATTTTACTAAAGATGCAAATGACTTATATACAGAAAACTACACAACACTGTTAAAGGAAATCAAAGAAGCCTTAAATAAATGGAAGAATATTCCCCGTTCATAGATAGGAAGACTCAACATCATTAAGATGTCTATCCTAATAGATAGGAAGATTCAACATCATTAAGATGTCTATCCTACCCAAACAAATCTATAGATTTAATTTAATCCCAATAAAAATCACAACAGCATTTTTTAACTGAATTGGAAAAACTAACTATGAAATGTATTTGGAAGGGTAAGAGGCCCTGAATAGCCTAAGATATACTGAAAAAGAAAAATGAAATGGGAGGAAACACACTACCTGACTTTAAAACATACTACAAAGCCACAGTGGTCAAAACTGCATGGTATTGGCACAAGGATAGAGATACTGACCAATGGAACCGAATCGAGAGTTCTGACGTAGATCCTCACATATGCAGTCATCTGATATTCGACAAGGCCACCATGCCCACTCAACTGGGAGAGAATGGCCTCTTCAACAAATGGTGCTTGGAGAACTGGATATCCATATCCAAAAGCATGAGAGAGGAACACCGTCTCACACCTTATACAAAAATCAACTCAAGATGGATCAAAGATCTAAATATAAGAGCCAAGACCATAAAGACCTTGGAAGACCTTGGAAGACAATGTAGGGAAGCATCTACAGTGTAATGCTTGTAATAGGAAATGCTTGTAATAGGAAATGGTTTCATGAACTTCACACCCAAAGCACAAGCAGCAAAAGGAAAAATAGATAAATAGTATTCCTCAAAATTAAGAACTTTTGCACCTCAAAGGAGGTTATCAAGAAAGTAAAAAGGCAGCCTACCCAATGGGAGAAAATATTTGGCAACCATATATCTGATAGGAGCCTAATATCCAGCATATATGAAGAAATCCTATACCTCAAAAATAAAAAGACAAACAATCCATTTAAAAAATGGGCAAGCAACTTGAAAAGACACTTCTTCAAGGAAGAAATACAAATGGCTAAAAAGCACATGAAAAGATGCTCAACATCACTAGCTATTAGGGAAATGCAAATCAAAACTAGAATGCAATACCATCTTACACCCATTAGACTGGAAGCTATTAAAAAAAATAGAGAACTACAAGTGTTGGAGAGGAGTGGAGGAATGGGAACCCTCATTCACTGCTGGTAGGAATGTAGAATGGTCCAGCCATTCTACAAACTGGAGGACAGTTTGGCAGTTCCTCAAAAAACTAACTATAGAACTACCACATGATCCAGCAATTCCACTGCTGGGTATATACCCAGAAGAATTGAAAGCAAAGACATGAACATATATATGCACACTAGTGTTCATAGTGGCATTATTCACTATTGTCAAAACTTGGAATCAATCCAAATGCCTATCAACAGATGAATGGATAAACAAAATGTGGTACATACATAACAATGGAATATTACTCAGCTGTAAGAAGGAATACAGTGCTAACACATGGGACAACATGGATGAATCTTGAGGATCTTATGTTGAGTGAAGCAAGCCAGGCATCAAAAGACAAATATTACATGACCTCACTGAAATGAATTAAGCAAATTGAGCAGACTCAGAGAGCTATTGTCTGGAAGAAAGGTTTACAGGAAATAGAAAGGGACAAGAAGGTTGTGAGCCAATGCCCATATGGGCATAATCTATGATAAGGTGGAAGTGTGTAGTTGGGCATTGAAGGGATATGACAGGAGAGTAGTGATACTATTGGGTTAGGTGGTGCAGGTTTGACAGTTGGGTAGAGCGGGGAGGGTGGGTTGGATGGTCTTTGGAACTGGGGGGAGGGTTGGGGGAGGGACCAGGTGAACAGTGGGGATTGGCGGGTGTGTCGTTGAAAGTACAAAATTGGGAACACTTTTATGGCAATATGACAAGGAAGGGATACTGGTTTAGGGTGTTGGGTGGGGGGGCATTCGAGACAGGGCGTACCTCAGGGCAGGCTTCTAGGGAGTGTGCGTGTGATTATTTTGTCATAATGTGTTGAATTAGTGGGTGGAGACTGACATAATGAGTGGGAAGGAGCTGGACTCCCATTCTGGGGAGGACCAATATGTTCTCAAACAGAGGGGTGGGAGTCTCTTGAGAGCATGGGCGGTTCCTAATAAGGGAGGACAAACCAGTGTGTCAAGAGCTCAGTGTTGTTGCAAGTAACTATGAATCTTGTCATCCAAGGACTGAAGCCGGGTGGTCACCGTGGGCCCCTAGGGGAGGGGGAGGGAGGAATAGAATAGATGGAACGGGGGGTATTTAGTGGTCAATGGAAGTGTTCTACATGATCTTGCAATGATGGACACAGGCCATGTTACATATCATCAAAATTTATAAAAGTGTACGATCTAAAATGTAAACCGTAAGATAAACTATTGACCATAATTAGTAGCTATGTTTCACTATTTGTATATCAGTTGTAATAAATGTACCATCCACATATAAAAAGGTATTAATACAAGAGGGGGGAAAGGGGGGAGATTGTTGGGTATATGAGAGTCCCCTGTATTCTGTATGTGACTTTACTGTCATCTAAAACTTCTTTGAAAACAAAATGAAAAAAAGTAAGACACTGGGGAATAAATGGAAGAAAATGTCACTGTACATACAGGACAACAGATATTACAGTGATGAAAGGCAAAATGTCCAAATTTTTTAAAAAATATTTTTCATTATTTTTCAATATCCCAATTTTTAAATTTTATCTTATTTTTAGTTTTCTTTACATTTTTATGTATTTTATTTCTTATATTTAAACCTACCATTATTATTTCATTCTCCTATTAATTGTATTTGGCTATTTTATTGGCTTCATTTTTGAAGAAGCTTTGGATCACAGAGGGGTTACAATTGGGGCAGGGGAGGATCATTGGTGTGGGGTGTCAATGAAGAGGGATACATGGGAAGAAGTTCACCTGGACATACATATAAGGTATATAAATGTGTTCAAATGTTCACTGGGCATTGTCACAGTGGGTGGAGATTTACACAATAACCAAGAGAATATTGAATTCCCATCCTGGAGAGCTCTGCCTCATTCCATAATGGAGAAGCAACAGTCCCCCAAGTGCAGAGGCAATGACTGGCGAAGGAGGATGGTGCATTGATGGGCCCTTTATATTGATGACTATGCTTGTGAGCTTTTGCTCTTGAAAGTGAAACTTAGCCTAGTGTTGTGGGGTGCCTAAGAGTTGCCTCCTGAGAGCCTCCTTGTTGCTCAAATGCATTACCTTCCCCCAAGCGTGGAACATGACTCCCAGGGATGAGCCTCCCTGGCACTGTGGAATTACTACCAAGTACCAACTAGCAATGCAACTGGAAAAAGATCTCGAATAAAAGGGGGGAAAGGTAAAGACAAATGAGTTTATATGCCTAAGAGACTTCAAAGTGAGTCGGGAGGTCATCACAGAGGTAACACTTATGCATGTCTCAGCAGGATCTCATAGACTGCCAAAGTGTATAATACCTCAAATAGTGGGACTTCTGAGGGCTCTGGAGACACCCAGGTCCTATGGTCAGGGTGGATAGCTCCAGAGTTTGGTGCCTTGCCAGTGGGCCCTACTTTGGAGTTTGTGCTTCTGAGAGTGACCGAGTTAGACTCAGTTATGGCTTCCCTACACATGGCTCATCTGTCCCTTCTATTTGAACCTATACTTGGTGCTGGAGTTGGTAGGTGTTCATCCAAGAGACTTGAATCTTTGGGCTGTCCATGTGCCAGCTGGGCCCTGGGCCTCAGTGGAGTTGCAACACCTATTCTCCAGTTCATTGGACTCACCCAGGACAACTAACAAGGTGGTGAGGATTGACAACCACCATACCAAGGAAATGAGAGAGCCTGCAACTGAAAGCAAGAGAGTTCCATCCATCGGCTTTATGGGATCAAAGCCCCCTTTCAATTAGAGGTGGAGTGGACATCACCATCCCATAATCCACAGGATTGGGGAATGAACTATGGAATAGACTGGACTTACTGATATTCTACAATAGACTTGTTGTGATTCTAGCAATGGAAGAAATTACAGCATTGATGTGGTCAATGCTCCAGAGGCAGTGGCCACTGGAGGCTCTGGGGGCAGGGGGAGGGAAAAACAGGTGTAATGCAGGGGTTTTTTCTGGACTTGGGAATCATCCTGAATGGCATTGCAATGACAGATATATGCCATCATGTATCTTCCCATAGCCTGCAGAATTGTATGGGAGAGAGTGTAAACTACAAGGTGAACTATCGTCCATGCTCAATGGCAATGTTCCAGGATACATTTATCAATTGCAATGAATGTGCCACACTAATGAAGGATGTTGTTTATGTGGGAGGGTGTGGGAAGTGTGGGGAATGGGGCATATGGGAATCCCTATATTTTTTGTGTAACATTTGTGTAATCTAAGTATCTTTTTAAAAATAAAAAAAATACTTAATAAAATAAAATAAATCTTTCTAATTGTTATGCTGATGGTATCTAGAAATGCAATTGACTTTTGCACCTTCATCCAGCCACCTTGTGCTACCTTATTATTTCCAATAATTTTTCTGCAGATTTTTTGTTCTCTAAACAAATGATCATATCACCTAAAAATGACAATTTTATTTTCTCCTTTTTAATCTTCATCTGTAAATTGCACAGTAGAAGTGGTGATAATAGTATGCTTACTCTTTTTTGGGAGGGTACGTCTAATATTTCCATATTTAAATGATGTTTGCACTGAGGCTCGGTTTTTTGTTGGTGTTCTTTGTATTTAACTTAATCAGGTTAAGGACATTCTTTTATTACTACTTTTCCTTGAGTTTTTTCACGAATGAGTATGGAACTTGAGTAAATGGTTTTTCTCTTTTCTTTCATATTTTCTATCTCTTTGCTGTGGCGTAAGCCCTAAAACTAAGGCCTAATATTACAGGCTGCCTTGATATCTGGTACACTCTGGAGCGCCTGAAATGGCCTAATAGTAATTTTCCCTCCCCTCTGTCCTCATGGATAAAACCCCCTCACCAAACAACCCTCCTTTTCAAGGGGACCAGAAATAGTTCCTACTTCTCCCAGAGTAGGTTTCAGTTCCGTGTCAGCCCACAGAATTACTCAAACAAGCCAATCACATCCACCCACAGGAATCAGGGGCACCCCACCCTCTTAATACCCCACAGTCCCTGGCATCCACTCTTCCTGCATGCAACCCCTGTGTGCCCTGCATACCCCTGGTCCGTGAGTACATGCGACTAATAAACGGCTATAGATTTCAACTGTCCAGTGTCAGATGGTATATGTTCGGCCATCCTTATAACTCTGGGGCAATCTACCCTAGTGGGAAGTTTGAAAATAGAAGAAAACTAGGAGAAAGCCCTTTCAGTAGACAATCACCTCCCACTTCCATCTCTACCTGTCCACGAGGCCCCCAGGACAATTTCATTCTTAATTCCAGAGTTAGTTTTGAGGCTGTTTACCTACATTCCCACTGTAGTTCTCACTTATGGTCAAAGAATCTTAGAATTTCCTGAATCCACCTGATCCAACTCTCATTTCTTAGTTACAAATATTGATGATCTAATGGAGTCATTCAAAGTTAGGGAATCAGTTAGTAGCAGAGCCAGAAAGAGAACCTCACTCTTATCCCAGGTGCTATTTCACACTTCATGATGCCTCTTAAGAGACTGATATATATCGAAAGAAATAAGAATTTTCATAAAAAGTCACACTGGAAAAACTAATATAAGTTTTGGGAGAAAGTAGTTTGAAATGACTGCTCTCCACTAATTAGTCAGTAGGTTAGCTGGAAATCAGTGAAATTAAAGGGTGATTTCTCCAGGCAGCACCAGTCTCCAAGAGGTGCTAACAAGATGGTGCCTTTGTGTGAATTAGAGAAATACACCTCTTCTGGGCAGAGGCAGCCCCAGCAGATGCAGGGCTTGGCAGTGGGCAGTGCCTTTGTAAGAATATAAAGACACGCCTTCCTGCAGGTAGATGCAGCCAGTGCCCCTGTGCAGTGTCAAAAGTGGAAAATGGGATGGATTTCTGTCCCCACTTGCCCACTTGGTTGAGCACCCTTGGGCATTTACCAGAAATCCTCTCTCTTACGGTGGGGGCTGAGACAGCCAAATAGTAGTAAACGAAGCATTAGCCTGCTTCCTTAGGAGGTTATTCTGGCAAACTAAATGGGTATAATGTTTGAGGTCATGGCAACAGAGGAGAGGTTGAAGGCCACCCTGGAGGTCCTTCTATGTCCCTCTCACGCACTGCCCCAGGGCCTAGTTTCTGGGAGTGGTTTGTTCTAAGTTAGAGCATGAGCGTGCACAGTGTTAAGACTGTGATTCCCCCTAGAAAGAGCCTACAGTGACAGAGGTCAAAGAGTGCTCTGGTGTTTATTCCAGAGGTGGCATGCCCATCTCTGGGATGGTTCAAACACTTGTGGACAAGGCATAACAAGTATTTGAACCATCTCAGAAATGGGCATGCCACCTCTTTGGATCAGCTGATGAGACTGAATCTTGGCTCTGTCACTTTTTAGCTGTGTGGCTGGGCAAATACCTTTAAGGTCGCTGAGATTCCTGTTCCTCAAATATAAAAAGGGGTTTGTTATTAAGATTAAAGGAGACAACTCATGTCAAGTACCTGGCCAACATAGGAAGTGCACAATCACTGTGGCCAATGGGAGGGGAATGGGTGCTGTCTCCTCTTATCTCTCCCTTCCCCCCCATCCCCACTTGTCAGCCTGTGGTGGACAATCTATTGCAATAGCCGATTACGCTGTCTGTACCACATACAAACCTTTGGCTTTCGGGGCTGAGGGGCAGGCCACCAGGATGTCTGACTGAGGAGGACTAGAGGATGGTACCTGAGGTTTGATTTGTCCTGTGGGTACAATTTCATACTTTCTACTTGGGTCCTGCTAAAATGAAGTCCTAAGGAAGGTCCATCAACTAATGGGTGCCCTTGTAGGCATAGACTCTCTCTACTTTTCTATGAGGAGGCCAACTGTCAGAGTGGTTAAGAATGAGCATTGACATTAGCGAGACCTGGGTTTGAATCATGGCTCTATTTTTTTTTTTTTTTACTAGTTGTACAGCTCTGGGCAAGAGTCTCTTTAAGACCCAGTTTTCCTTAACTGCAAAATAGGGATAATTTTAGTTCTTATCTCAAAGCATAAATACGATAATTTCCTGGCATATAATAAGCACTTAATAAACATTAACTCTATTGGATCAAATGTTCCTGGGTTTCTTTTAAAAGAATGCCCCACAAGTGGCAGAAGGAGGGAGCAATGCATGGCAGTCGTGTGGCAGGTGCCAGCCAGACAAGACAGGAGGGTGTCTGAGATCAGGAATGCTGGGCTGCCGTGTAATATGTCCCTGTGTTTGTTTGCACCAAATTTGGCATCAATATGGCTGGCTCTCCTAGAACTGAGGATTCTTAGGTTGCCCAAGGAAGGTGACCCAGGGACAGATGCACAAAATGATCATCAAACATCCCACCATGAATAGGCACACTTGAAGAAATGTGGGGCATGGGATTAGGCCAATAATACAAGAGAAAGAGAAGACACACTTGTACAATAGTTATGACGCCCACTTGGAATTCTAGACATGAAGGCCTTTCTGGCTACAACCATGCCATCTCCCAGGACGTTTAAGAGGCTGGGGGTAAGAAACATACTAGGCAGTTGCTGTTTCTTGTCCATTTTGAAAGCGACCTAAGCAGGCTGAGGCCCCTACTAGGCCACGCTCAGAGACTAACCTGCTACTGCTCCCCCCCCCCGACTCCTCCCCCTCTCACCTCCCTCCCTCCTCCCTCCCTCCAGCTCTGATGATGGGGCTATTGATAAAACCTCTTTCAACTGGTCCAGAAAGCAAGACCAGAACACATACTACCACTGGCCCTCGGATGAAGAAACATTACCATGAACTTTTCATGGGTTTGAGGTCAAGCATCTTGTCTAGTATCTTTGTTACCAACAGGGACAAGGGTAGGTGCTCAACACACAAACATGCCGACAGGAGCGGGGAAAGGAAGCGGCGGGGTGAATACAAGACACTGGACTATTTCCAGCCCTCCCACCTCGGTCCCTTCTCAATTGATAAACAGCCAATAAGGCTTACCCATTGTCCTATCAACATTTCAAAGCACCTTCAAAATCTGCATGCCGAACCACCCGATGCCCACTAGGGGTGTTAGTGGGGTGCTGGGGTGAAGGGAGATGGTTTCCTTCATCGTCAGCATGATCCATCATTACTTCCCTGACAAGTCCAGAGTCTCAGGCAGTGGAAATGAGGCCACCTCAAGCCCTCTGCTCCCAAAGCTAGGGAGAGGCAAGGTCTCTCTTCACCGCCCCTACCCAGCTCGGCAACAGCAAAGCTGGAGGAGATGGGGAAGTCAATTAACAAGCACCCCGCACTGTTACTTCTGGAGCGTGGCCCGCGAGCGCGGCAAGGGCGAGGCGGTTGGCAGAGGAGATTGGGGAGGGCGGGAGGGAAGGGGCGCGGTGGCCCCGGCAGGTTTGACCCGGGCGCTCGGCGTGCGGCTGGCGTGTGCTCAGCGCAGTGGCCCGGCCCGCGGCTCCGGCGTTGGAGCAGCGCGTGTGCGGCGCGGCCGCGTGTGCCCAGCCGGCGCGGGCGGGACCGGCGCTCCTGCAGAGGGAGCTGTGCGCCCGGCCTGGCGCACGCACTGCACCGCCCGCTCCCTCTTGCCGCCGCCGCCGCCGCCGCCGCTGGGCCCGCCCGCCGGGGAGGGGCTCCCGGCCTCGCCGACAGCTGCTTCCTGCTTCCCGCACGTCCTCGCCGCGGCGCCGCTAGTCCGGTCGTGCTATCTCTGTCCGAAAGTCGCCCGCTGCCGCCGCCGCCGCTGCCGCTTGCTCGGTCCCTGCCCGCACCCCAGCCTTGCCCCTCGGCCAGCCCGCTCCGCTCACATCTGAACCCGGAGCCCCGCGCCCTCACGTTGTCGCCTGTCTGCCCTGGCCATGCTGTCCTTCCAGTACCCCGACGTGTACCGCGACGAGACCGCCGTGAGTACCCCTCTCGCGCCCACCCGGCTCCCCGCCGCGGGTGCCGCGCCCGCCTCGCGGGTCGCTGCCTGCAGTTCCTCTTCCCGCAGCCCCTCGCCCCCCGCGCGCCCTCCCTTCCCCCTCGGCCTTTGTTTGCGAGAAAAGGGCCGGGGGCGCGGGGCTCCTCCGTTGCTGCAGGGTTCCCGGGGGCCATCACTGTCCGCCTGCTAACTGGAGTCTGTGCTCAACGGTCTCTTGGCCGCTGTCTAAAATCACTGGGGTCAAGGGCAGACACCCAAGTAGGAATGGACATCTTAAGGGAGTGGGAAGACGGACTGTGTCACTGCTTTTTGACTGGTGAAGGCTCATGCTTAAATATGGTGGTAAGAGAAAGTGTGTGTGCTGATGTATGTGTTTGTAGATGGTGTAAAATTTAAAAACAAAAGCAAACTTTTGAAACTTCCAATTTTAAAGCCCTTAGAATTTAACCTCATTCATTCGATATTAAAGCGTTTATTGAGCGCCTACTCTGCCCCAGGCCGGGTGCTGGGCATCGGGCGCCTGGGATAGCGAAAAAGGAAGCGTAATGGAGAAGGCAGAGCAGTTACCCTCTAGTGTGGCAAGTGATGATCCAAGTTTTCTTAAATGAGAACAGGAGTTGATAAGGGGTGAAGGGAGGCCTTTGAAGGGAGAGGATGGCTTTTTCCAGAATGAGTAAGTTTTGCCTAGGAGGGGTTAACCATCACGTACCTAAGCTGCAGAAAAACTCAGGGTAATCGTTGAGATCCAGGGGTGGAAGGCTGGTCAGACACCTTTTATGTGTAAAAATTAATTTGGCATCTTAAGAATTGGATTGAATCCAAATGTTACAGGGCCATGATTCTCTTACTAGTAGCCAAATTTTTCAGATGACTTAAAATAGAATAAAAATATTTTTGTATAAAGCCATTTTAATTTTTCTCTGTACTTTGACCCGATATATGCCAGAAAGCCTGTGCTTTATAAAGCACATCTCACTTTGGGGTAAAGGTGCTGAGGTTTTACAGTAAAGGGCATAATGTTTTAAATTAAGACTTCCAAGTGGCACTGATGCATTCATGGCTTCTTTGACCAGTGGCCATCCGGTCACCATGTTTTCTCAGTCTGTTCAGCTGCTTGCTTATTAAATTTACCCTAACAGCACAAGAAGCCCTGTTCCTGTGGTTCAAAGGGTTCCTTCCTTTGTGTATGAGAGTAAAGTGATCCTGCTGGAATGGAACCGAGGACAGACTTAGTAAGAAGACCTGAGTGCTAGTTGTGGTTTTGTCGCTCGCTAGCTGGATGACTTGGTGATCACTTACCTGGTATAGGCCTTTTTGCTCATCTGTGAAATATTAGGGCAGGCTTGGCTGACCATAGATAGCCCTTCTGCAATAAGAACATCTTCATTCATTCATTCATTCATTCACCCAATTGTCTAGTGCTGCAGTGTGCCAGACTTTAGTAATGGGAAAATTTGGCACTATCTTGGTTTGGGCCTGAATTTTCAGGATAGATAAAAATATTAAAAATTACCCATTATGTGGTTTGATAAGTGCATTTTTCTTATTTATTTATTTATTTATTTATTTATTTATTTATTTATTTATTTATTGGAGGAATGCTACTTGCTTAGTTTTTCCCCATTCCAGGTACCAAAATCCTGCAGTTCATTTATCTATGTTTAACAGTTCCTAAATGGATTAAGTGGGGATTTTTATGAGGACCTCAAAAAGATGAGGAACAATTAACTCTAGAGGGGAGACAATGGATTGAAAATTCTCCAGTTTCTTCTCACCAAAGAACTTCAGCTAACCCTTTGCCAACATGACCAAGGAGATATAGCCATGGTCCAGGCTGGACCTTCCTCTATGGATCCCTCGGTGCACCTACCCCAGCACTGATAGCTGACATGAGTATTTTCTTCCTACTTCAGAGTCCTGATTACTGAGCCCTAGGCTTGGCTTATGTATTCTCTCAAACTGTAGCCTTATATTCCTGGGACAGGCTTGTTTCCAGCATGTGCTGGGGATTGCTGTAGCTCTCTGTCTCTCCCACTTGAGCATCTTTCAGGCACATGCCCAGCAGTCTCCTGCTCAACTGTGAGGATGGAGCATGAAACCCACTTGGTGAATCCTGGGCAGAAATTTGGAAGCTGTGACACTTCCTCTGTAACACCATTGACCATCCACCGTGAGTGTTGCTGTCAGGCTGCTCCCACCCTGACAGAAGGATATGTAGAGTGAGATGAGAGCAACAGAGGAGGAAGGGATTCATTTCCACCAGGAAGAGAAGATAATAAAATTAAAAAAAAAAAAAAAAAAGCACCTGGATGCTGGCCTGTTGAATAAGGGAGAAAGGACATGCCTGGCTGGGTGACTAAAACCAAGCTATCCTTCTGCAGGCTCCCATGGTTGTGGAATTTCATGTTTGTAGAATGGCAGGAAGGCCAATGTGACCTTGGTGTAAGGCTTGGGTGAGGGCTGGAAAGGCGAGCAGGCCCTGCTTGCAGTACGTAGGAGTCTGCAGTTTATCCGGCAGGCAGTGGGGCATCCCTAGAAAGGTGCAGGAAAATTACTGAACAGTATTAACCAGCTCCTGATGAAGCCTCTATTTTTAAAGCCGCTTGAGGTTTACAAACTTAAAGTAGATGAAAGAATTAGATACTGCATAACTTGAATTCAGGGGCTGTTGCTCTGAGAACACCCCATTTGTCGGGTATAGGTCTGTAAATGAAAAGGGGTCGGGGGAGGCTCTTGGGATTATCCTGGAAAGACTCAATTTCTTGTCCTGGTTTAAAATGTCTGGTCAATAACTGACCTCAGTCTGCTTTGGATATTAAGTTCCAGTTCTGGGAAGACAAGACTGTTTCCCCGGGGGTGGATGCCATCTGGGAGGCAGCTTGGTGTATGATTCACTGGACTCTGGAGTCAGAGTGGGGCACACCTGGCCCTGCCCAGCTTGGCTGAGTGACAAGCTTCAAGGGTTAGATAGAGGAGGGTTACAGCCCTACCGCTTTTACTAATTTTCTGACCTTTGTCAATTGCTTTCATTTTCTCCAGCTTCAATTTCCTCATCTGGAAAATGGCTTAGTAATAACCTCACAGTGAGGGGCAAGTGAATTAATGTGGATGAAGTCCACCACACAGTGTTTAGCTCCCTGGGCTCTCAGAGTAAAGCAAGAGATCTGTTGGTCTTTACATTTACTCATCTCTCTGAGTTACATTTATCTGTAATAGGAGAATATCAAGAACCTTCTTTAAAGAATTGGGCACAATGTGGATATTCAACAAATGCTCATTGCTTGGGTCTAGCACTCAGCAATACCTTCCCTTTTTCATATAATTGCCATGATTTCTGGTTAATCTTTTCTACTTTGTTTTGAAAAGTTAAATTTCTGGATTTTAGTAATATCACAGTCTAGGAGCATTTTTTTTTTCTTTTCTCCGTTTTACATTTATTTATTTACTTTTAATTGTGCTAAAATATATATAACATAAAAATCATTTTATCCATTTTAAGTGAGCAATTCTTTGACATTAGGTACATTGACAATACTGTGTAACTTGTACCACTATCTATTTCCAGACTCTTCATCATCCCAGAATAAAACTCATACTCATTTAGCAATCACACCCCATTCTCTCCCCCTACACACACACACCCTAGTAACCACTATTATGCTGTCTCCATGAGATTACTTATGCTAAGTATTTCATATAAGAGAAATCATAAAATATTTACATAAGCATTTTTAAAGAGTCTGATCTTAAAATCTACCTAGATATTATAGTTGTCCATCATCATCTCCTTGTTAGTTGTCCTGGGTGAGACCAATGAACTGGAGAGTAGGTGTTGCAACTACCGTACCAAGGAGAGTCTACAACTGCAAGCAAGAGAGTCCCATCCATCGGCTGTATGGGATCACACCCCCCTCTCAATTAGAGGTGCAGTGGACATCAACATCCCAGAATCCTTAGGGTTGGGGAATGAACTATGGACTAAAGTAGACTTACTGGTATTATACTATAGACTTAGTGTGATTCTAGCAATGGAAGAAATTATATCATTGATGTGGAGGCAGTGGCCACTGGAGGTGTTAAGTGCAGGGAGAGGGAAAAAACGTGTAATACGGGGGCATTTTTGGGACTTGGGAATTGTCCTGAATTGTCATTGCAATGACAGATGCAGACTATTATATATCCTGCCATAACCTACAGGGTTGTGTGGGAGAGAGTATAAACTACAATGCAAACTTTAATCCACGCTTTGTGGCAATGATCCAAAATGTGTTCATCAATTGCAATGAATGTACCTCACTAATGTAGGATGTTGTTAATGTGGGAAAATGTGGGAGGTGTGGGGAGCGGGGCATATGGGAATCCCCTATATTTTTTATGTGACATTTGTGTGATCTATCTTTAAAAAAAAAAAAAAAATCTCCCTAGAGGAAATCTGTGGGGAGAGCAGTGGGCACATTCTTTGATTCCCAGCTCTGGTTCCAAACAAAGTATGGCCCTGGGCATAGTGTCCAGTCTTGTCCCTGCTCTGACTCCTAAGAATGTTGGATTGGGGCATCCTTTAGAATATTACATTTTTCTAATTCCTTATTGCTAGAGAAAAGAAAGTTGTTATTTTAAGCATCTTTATAACCACTTGAAGGTGTATAAAATGTAAAAGACTTGCAGATGAGAAGAAAACAAAAAGCTTTCATTCAGTGGCAACATTGAGCTGAAACTTAGAGAAGCTTTAAGTAAGGATTGAAAGTTAGTACTTTTATCAGGAGGGGCTTCAGACTGGCTTTATTTTCCTTGCTCTTATCAGCCCATTGTTTAATGAGATCAATTCTAGAGTGTTCCACCTTAATTCCTGTTTATCCAGTTGTGCATTCCAGGTGTTCTTTCACGTGGCACCAGGTGTGGGCAGGTGCAGGCCTCTTGTGGACAGCCTGGTGTTTTCCGCAGGGAGGTTGTTCTCACTTGGCCAGCAGCCACACTGGCACGCTGACTAGCGCTGGAGACCATGTTCAGTTTTTCCTTTTCCAGGGCAGTGTTTTCCTTCCTCAGGGAATTGCCCTTACCTTCTGGTATTATAGAACAAAGCAAGGAGACATTAAAAATCCATCTGCGGTAGAGGCAGTCTTCCTGACAACCCACAGGAGAAGCCTTAAACCGGATGTTCAAGCTGTTCAGAGAGACTTGATTGGAAAGATGTTGTCAATGTGGTTTCAATTCATGAGATTAACCTTGATGGTATAAGATGGAGAGGTTTTACAACATTTCTACTTTGGGATAATTTCTATAATCACCTGGAGAGTGGTGAAAAAACTGGCCCCACTACATCCTTCAGGCTCAGTCACCCAGTCTTTGGGTCCAGCATCCAGGACTTTGTGCCTTTGAGAAGCTCCCCAGGTGATTTCTATTGTCAGCCTCTCCACCAGCCTCTGCTTACTCTAAGCTATTTTATGTATTCAAATATCATGGTAGTCCAAAAGGGCGATGCTTTTGTGCCTCCTTATAAAAAGTGAAAGAAAGCATTTCAGAGCAAAACACAAGCAGGCAGAAAAGCGATGGTTTTAGAGATGTTCTTTCTTTGCATTTAAACCAGACTTTTCAGCTGTTAGAATCATTAGAGTAACTTATTTTAGCAGTTTAAACTTAAGAACACAGTTGATCATCTGATAAATTGTAGGGGTGTTTCCTAATCATGAATAAGCTTTTAGAAAGAACAGGAAAATAAGCACGTGTGTGGTGGGTCCCTCACAAACAGGGCCTTCATACATCTCCATTGCGTTGTGTAATTCTGTGCTTTGTCGCTGCAACACATTTTCAAGTTTCTTTAGCACAGCGGCAGGTCTTTGTTTTGTGTTGTACAGATGGAGCGGTTTCCTATTCTGACCTTTCATCTTTCTTCCTTCTCCAGCTAAAACATTCTTTTCATGAAGGGTGGCTTGACACTTGTGAGAACCTGCCAGCTTTGGTTCATGTGGTAATTTGGGCAGACGTGTGGCCAGTGAGCCAATTGTAGTATGTTTGTCGGTCCCTTTCCTATTTTTCCATCATGTTCAGAACATACTAATTTTAGCTGGAGTTAGACACTAATTATCTCATACCTCATTTTGTCTTTTGCAGGTACAAGAGTATCATGGGCATAAAGTCTGTGACCCTTACACTTGGCTTGAAGACCCAGACAGTGAGCAGACAAAGGTATGTGGCTTATAATAAAAGATAAGTGAGCATCAGTAGCCAGCGCCAAGCCCTAGACAGCAGTAGCTCCCTCCGGCTTTTCTCCCTGGTGTCTTCCTGTGATTTCTGCCATGTGATGGTGAGTGTACCTGCTGGCACCACAACTTTTGCCAAATGATTTATGGGAAAAAGGTGAAAATATGTTAAGTCCCAGAGAAGATCAAGTGTCTATTTTGAGTAATGTTTATAGTTTATAGTGACACTGATGGAACAACTATTGGATATGAAAATATTAGAAAGAAAGAAAACTGGTTTTCACCAAAGAAAAATGAAAACCTAGACAAAATGTGAAGGGAAAAAAAATACTGAAAACATTTTTTTTCAAAGAAAAGAAAACTTCATATACTGAAGAAAGAAATGTCTTGAAAAATGAATGTTGGTCCTAAATTACTTATTGATTTTAAAGGAACAGCAATAAAACAGCTAAATTATAAATAAAAGGTCTTATATTTTTTCAGAAGTTGCGGGGAGGAGTTTCTGCTCTGTAGAAAAACCTAAAACATTCCTTTTCTTTTGGAGAAACATATTTTGAGGACCCAAGTGAAATCTCATTTCATTAATGGAGCTATCCCTGAGTTCTATGTCCCATGGATATTTTTCCCTACTTAGAGTACCCAGGACTTGTCATGTCATTTGTGACTTGTCATTTATATATGCTTGGCGTAGTTAATTAACTTTCCTTGGGAGAGGAACTAGTGTTTCTTAAATTACCTTAAGTTCTTTGATTCTTTTGTTTATGTAGTCATATTTGCATATTACTTAGTCCATAAGAGCTTATATATAAAGAGTTTCTAATATGCTTACTATTTCAGAGTACATTTCCCATTAAAAAAAAAAAGTTAAGTGCATTCTGAGTAGTTTTCCAGGCCAGCCTCCAAAAGCCTCTAATCGAATTCCTTTCTGTACCTTGTGGTCCCTTGCTAGCACATATGTCAGTATTTCTTTGGAGAACTGAACTCAGATTTCCAAAGTATAATGCCAAGAAAGCATTTGCTCCTGATTTGGACCTGGCAAGTGGAATTTAGAGTCTTTCCTTACTCCTTCTCCCCCACTTCCTGGTCAGTGGGGTTGCAGATTCCATCACCTCCATATCCTTGGGAAAGAGCTTGACGAGGAGAGGAGTGGGTGAAGAGCTTACCCAGGGCACAATGACATACGGAGGAGGGAAATGTGGAGGCAGGAGGAAGTTGCTCCTGCTGGAGGAAATCGTACGTTCCCACGTACTGGCTAGCCTGCTTTCCTTTCTACCATCCTCACCTGCTCTTTGTGACCAGGGTTTCTCTCCTCCCCTGTCCACTGCAGACAGTCTTACAGCTTCCTCTCCATCCTTCATCCGTGAAGCAAGCACAACGCCGTGCTGAGATTATTCTAATGATTTTTATTACTATCTACAATCCTATTTTTTCTCCCTTTCCTAATTCCCTTCATGCGAGACAAAGGTTTCATGGGCAAGAATGATTGGCATCTGGGTTTTACATTGGGTGATGGAGGTGGATGGGTATAGGTTCCAAAGTAAGAAACAGGTGGGTAGCTTCGGGAACAGGCAAAGGCTTTAGATCTGCAGATGAGATTAGGAGCAGCGATCAGTTGTGACTTTGCCTTCTCTCCCGAACTCTGCTACAGACTGACTTAGTTCATCCAGCGTTGGGCTGAGCTGAGAGTGGACAGTCACATGCACCTGCATAACCTCGAATGCATAGAAAGCACCAGGGAAGGGAATGAAATTCCTGTGCATCTTTTGGAACACTGGCCCCAGGGGCTATCTGTGATGATTACTTGGTCTGTGATGATTACTTGGTCTGTGGTATTGGGTACATCCTGGAATTCTTCAGCCTTTGATAATGATTATCTGAGTGATGCAGCAATGTCAAAATGACCCAGTTTTTGTTTATGTGCTAATGAATGGACACTGTGCTGTTCCTCGATTGATGATGGCTGGTCCCGTGGATGCCAAGCCATTTATTAGTGGATGCCAAACTTCCAGTTAGTGGACAAAGCGTCCCTAAATTAGTGATCTTGGGAAGCGGGTGTGGTTCAGTGGATAGAGCCCCCGTTTACCATATGGGAGGCCCAGGTTCGCGTCCCGAGGCCTCCTTGTGAGGGCACGCCGGCCTGAGCGGTGCGGTGGGCTGATGCAGCAACCTCACGGCAGGAAGCGGGTGTGGCTCAATGGATAGAGCACCTGTTTACCATATGAGAGGCCCCAGGTTCGCTTCCCGGCGCCTCCTTGTGAGGGCAGGCCGGCTCGCGGGGCGCCGTGGGCTGATGCGGCGGGGCCTCACAGCAAGGGGGACATAAGCAGACACGGAGAAGACACGCAGCGAATGGACACAGCAGCACGAGCAGCAAGGGGGGGATAAATAAAATAAAATAAATAAATCTTTAAAAAAATAAATAAATAAATAAATAAATTAGTGATCTTACAGTCAGCACTTGATAGAAGCTAATGACATTCGTCATACACTCTTATTGTCATGGTATACATTTATTAGATGCTTTTTATGTCCAGAGAGCTTACTTTACTGAGACTTTTGCCTTCCCTAGCCCATATAATTCTCAAACTCTGAAATAGATATTTTTATTTCCCCGTTTTACAGATAAAGAACTTGAGGCACTGAGTGATTGAGAACTTGTCCAGGGTCACTCAGCGAGTAAGTGTGGAGCCAGGAGTGGAACCCAAGTAGCCTACGTGGTTATCAGCCTCACAGTTAAATATAAATAAAATTAAAAAAAAAAAAAAAGAAAGACTCTGGCATCCTAGCTTTAGGGATGCAAGGTACAGGAAGTTATTTGTGTCTGTGCTTGCTGTGCAACTATTTAGGCCATCATGTGTGGCCCTTGGGCTGGCCCCCCACTTCCTGTTGAGACAACATACTTCAGCTGCCAGAGAGGGTGTGTGGATGATGCCTTCCCTTTGCCTTCTGGATACATTCCTGTCTCACTCCTTTCTAAGCAGGCTTGTAATTGACGTACTTATCGTCTGGGAGCTGATGAATTAAATTTTGGTCTCAGACTGAAAAGGTGGGGTGTGTTTTCTAATGTTTTCTACTCAGAATTATAAGCATATACGCAAAAGCATATTAGTCATACCATGGCTATAGGAGCCTCCAAGAACAAAGAAAATTCTGCTTTTTACGTTGTCAATTCATTGACAGTGAAAAAGTAAGGAATATTTGTAGCTCTTTGATGCTGAGATCTAAAATGCTGTCAGTAGGTCTTTGATTTAACATAGGTTATCCAGTTCTGACAGTGCCTGGCATTTAAGGTTTTCTCCTTTATAAAAGCTTACCAGAGCAGATGTCTAGTTTAGAAAATTCTCAAAAATGGAGGTAGAGGAAGCGTTGCACCTGGGCGAGTCCTTCCGAGCTGACGAGGCCCATGTAACCCTTTTTCATAGCAAATGTTCCAGACCCTAGAAGATCACAAATAACTCAGTGGATTCTCTGAAGCAAATCTAACCCTGATATGAAAACATGCTATTGGACTATCTATCCAATCGACAGACAATGAGAGCCGCATATATAGTTTAAAATTTTCTAGTTGCCGCATTAGAAAGTAAAAGAAACAGGTGAAATTAATTGTAGCAACATATTTTGAAATCCAATATATTCAGAATACTGCCATTTCTAGATGTAATCACGTAAAATATTAAGATATTTTATATTCTTTTACTTAAACTAAGTTTTTGTACTCTAGTGTGTAGTTTATGCTTTTGGCACTTCCCAGTTCGGGCAAGCCACATTTCAGTTACTCAATAGTCATATGTGGCTGGTGCCTACTGGATTGGACAATGAAGATATGGACCAACCTTGCTTGTGAATATAGATGTGAAAAATATAGATATTAGCAGGGGAAAAAAGCAGACTATCACAGGAATTCAAGAACAGTTTAATATTAATAGGTTAAATACAGCTGTATAATTATCCTAGTCAATATTAAAAAGGCATGGGGTTAAAAATCCAAATCTAAAAGTAGGAATAATGTTTTAACAAGTTGGCATCTATTCAAAACAACTTAAACACTAGGCTAGAATGTTCTCTAAAAATACTGTTTTTATATCTTTTGCAAAGTTTTGACCAGTCTTGTAAAACACGAGTCAAAATTTGGTAGAGGAGAAAATAAAATTATCATTAATTGTGGGTTATTTGGTAATGTATCTAGAAAACCTAAGGAAACCAACTGATAACTTATTAAAATTAATGAGTGCAGTAAAGAGACAAGGTACCAAATAAATTAAAAATCAGTAGCATCCATATATCCCATCAGTAATGAAAAAGGAGCCCATTTGGTAGCAACAACAAAAAGGAAATGCCTGAGAATGCAGAAGAGATTTCAAGCCTCCTGGAGAATAATAATGTCACTGTCAGGAATATGGAGGCATAGAAAGAGCCAGCGTGGGGCATTATTTGTAACAGTGAATATTGGAAATAATCTCCCTTTCCAACAAAAGTGAAGCACTTAAGCAAAATATGATAAGTCTGCATGATGAAATATTAAGCATCTATTAAAATGATGAGTTATAAAGATGGCTTACTAGCATGAAAAAGTGCTTCTGGTAGAATATTGAGAGAAGGATCACAGTGCTTCAAATGATTACAATTTTTAAAAATGCCTTTGTAGAAACTATTCTGGGACAATCTACATGAAAATCCAAACTAAAAAGAGTAATGATAATAAAAAATAAAGGAAAAGTTCTGGGTTAAGAGCAACTCTTAACCCACACAACTTGTAAGTGTGATAAGGACCATTGTGAAATCTCACTGGTGTAAATGGGGCATCAGGGTAACCCCATTTACCCTGATGGGCTTCTGCCCACCCCCACTCTACCCCGCCCTTTCCCTACCCACTGACATTAACCTGTGCATATGACTTCCTAATCACTACTTCCTAAATTTCCCTCTAGTACATGTCCCTGTTTCCCATGGCAAACAGTCACGCAAACCCCAAATCCCCACATTGTGCCTTACCTCTTCACAACCTTTCAGTCAGTCTCCTGGATCCTTGGAAGTTGCCCTGCTCGGCTCTTATTTTATCATGGCCAACCTCCCTCTTTCCCTCTGCATGTTTGTAAGCCACTCTGCATGGCCCTCGACGTAGCTGAAACCTCCTCTTTCCTATGTCACCACGCCCAAAAACATCTCCCATCAGTATAAATGGTGCTCTTTGAGATCAGCAGTGCCCAGTTGCCGAATCCAGAGACTTTCAGAAATCAGTGTATATTCTTCATTGGGAAATGGACCACAGGTGCAGAGGGAGACTTTGGTGTATGGTGGCAGGGGGGCTGCCCTTCCCCTTCAGCCCTGCATGGACCCTCAGTTCCTTGGAGTTTGCTTAGAATGACCAGGCTTTATTTTGGAGCCAAGAAATATCAGGAATGAACCCATGGTATAAAAGGCTATTTTTGGTTTATGGTGACCTCTGAAAACTTTGGGATAAACTGTGGGACATCTTCATGGGTATTTTCTTCATTGTGTGAGTTTGCAGGCATTTCTGATGTGTCTTCCATTGGGAGACAGCAAGGAAGAATGGAATATTTGCCAAATGAGACTAGAAGTCAGAAGACACAAATTGTCATCCTTGGTCTTCCATTTTCTTGTACTTAATCTGGGCCTCAACTTCTTCATCTATAAAATGAGTAAACTGCTGCTTACCTCTTCTAGCTCTAAGGTTGTAGTTACATCCAAGTGAGAAAATGCATGTAAAAAGTCATTCCACATGCATGACAAAGCGCCATCCAAGGAGGTACTGTTTGGATACTGATACTTAAATGCATTGGGATACAGACATTCCAATTCTAGTCCTTTAAAGAAGGTTGAACTTTAAAGGCACTCTTTATTTTCATCCACATACAAGTAAAATTTCTCCTTTGAATTCTGGGTTTTGTTTTTGTTTTTGTTTTTTTTCCAGAAGAAGTTACTTGCATTCTGAACGTGGAATTTCAGTGGAACTGTGGCTTCTAAGTGGTTTCGTTGTTCTCAAGTGAAATAATTAAACTAGGCCAAACAGTACCTTAAAGCCATTTGGTAGAGTCCCTTTTAATTAGTGGCTCGTGAACCTCACTGGTAAAGCTGGCCTGTGAAATGCCCGTCTACCCATTCATTAATGTTTCATGTAAGGACTTGGATTGAGAATTACTACTGTAGGCTATCCCTTCTCTAGGGGAAATGGGAAATGCTGCAACTAAATATATTACCACATATTGACTCATTCTCTTAAGACTTCTAAGGTCTTAAATGTCTCACCCCTCCTATGGAGATGTTTAGCCTTATTATAGTTTGGGAACATACTTCTCATAAATCCATAATTCAAGTAGGTCTTCAGGGAATGACTTCCTTTTGATCTCTGGATGGGATAAACCTCACAAAGTAGGAGGAAGTTGCAAGAACCAGACCATGCTTTTTGCTTGAGGACCACCTTTTCCTTTTCTTTTTCTACCTCTTTTCTCTTGCTTTCTGTAACAGTTGGAGTTTTTGATCCAAGCAACAGAAATTGAGTCTGGCAAAGTTAAGCAAATAGGGAGTTTATGACAAGGATATGAGGGCAGCTCTTGGGATGGACCAGAGGACCAGGCTGGGAACCAATAGGAACCAAGTAGGTCTAGGTCTCTATGGCAGGAGTTTGCACTTTTCGCCCAGCACTGCTAGTGCATCATTGATTTCCGATTATTTAACCCTCTGTCACTTGTTCAAGAAACAGAATCGCAGGAAAGGGAGTCTTGATTGGCCAACCTCTTGATGTGTGTTCACCTCTTCGCAGTGGCAGGGAAGATTTGGTTGAAGCCCCAGCGACTGTATCTGGCTCCCCCTAAGAGGGGAGGATTCGGGGGAAAGAGAATGGGTGCTGGCTGCCCAAATGCCACGGGCCAACTGTGGTTTCATTCTCTCTTCTTTCTCCAGATGTGCTCCTCTCTCCCCCCTCTCTTCCCTTCCCCGCCTGTCCTAAGTTTGCTTGTGTGCCCACTGTGGCAAGTATTAGGGTAAGTGAGGGACTATGTTGTCATAAACAAGACAAATGTGGTTCCTGCCTATGGATTATCGTGGAAGGACCAGAGATTGGAGAGGTGCAAGCCACTTAACCTTTGAGCTGCTTGAGATCCGGAGGAGGCTGAGCCATAGCTTGGGTAGAGGCTATGACTTAACTCCATCTGTTTACCATCAGGGAAAGCTCCGTTTTACAAAAGCAGACTCTAATCCATTGATGAAATGCTTAAGTACTTGTCTACACTTAGCATTGAGATTTTCCTTGTCAACAGTTACTCAGCTTTGGTTTCAGTCATCTACAGTTTTTCTATGAGAAATGCTGATATCAGATATGGTATCTTTGAGAAAACAATTGTTAAAGAACTAACAACTGAGGAACTAAGATAACTCTGAGTTCTCCAAACCTTTCCCCATACCCCCTGCTTTTTGCATGCTTTGGGGCCTAAAATCCATTTACCACCCTGTTCTGCCCTGTCCAGAGAAAAAGGTCACAGTCATAAAAACCGCTTCAGGCACTTGTTTAAAATACAGATTCTCAGGCTCCACCTGTGGAACATCTGATTTCAGTAGAAATCTTTATTCCCCAAGCACCCCAGGTGATACTTAAGAACTGGGAGATTTGGGAGAACTCTGTAAAGAATGATTTGGCATGATTTCTAAGTTGCATTATTATACACTCTAGTTTATTTTGATGTATATCCAAATGAATGCGATTACAGTTATCTTAAAGTACACAGAAATTACTTAGATTTTCCCATAAATGAAACACTGATAAAATACCTAACATTATTTAAAGACTTCAACATAATAAACTATTTTTTTCCATCGAAAACTTTACTTGACATTTGGGTTATATGTGCATATAAAAACATATTCATTTGTCAAAGCAAAAGATAAAACCTCATTCAGTATCCTTTCTGGATATAATTAAATTTTCAGAGGCAAAGTGGTCCAAGTGGGAGCAAAAAAGGTGACTTCCTTATAAAATACACTACATATACACAAAAATTAATAATCAACGATGCTAAAGGTTAATTCCATAAATCATTCTCTCTTTCCTATCCTTTTTACATACAAATGTGCACTGTAGGTTTGTATGAATTAGAATACTTCCAACCAAGATTGTGAACTCCTATGACTAGGAGGAGTCTAGTCTATGACTAGGGGTATATAATTCAATAAAATGCCCTGGGATGAAGAGAGGAAGTATAGTCGAATAGAGGACATCTGTCCATCAAGTTATCCATATCAACTTACTGAAGAGGTAGATTATTAAAAGTTTTGATGGGCTCAGATATTGACTTGGGCCTTTAGTGATATTTTATTTCATTATTTATTAAGATCATAACTAAGCATATTAGAATGCTAGCTGTCACTGGATTAGTACCTTGAGGCTAAATACTGGAAAGAAATTACTGTGTTACAAGACACACAAAACATTGTATTTTGTGGTTCTACTATTTGTTTTTTCCATTATTTTTGTTACTGGGGCAAGATAAGAGGTCCAATTGGTTTAAAAACTTTTAATGTACCCCATACTGTCTGAATCAAAGATTTTTATTAATTCTTCTGCCAAACCCAACACTGATTTCCATCAAATTATTTAAGATGAGAAGTAGTAAGTCAATTGAAAAAAACAGTTGTGGCCTTGAGCTATGAAACATGACTTTAGCACACTGATTGAAAAATCTAGAACATCACTGTGAAGATGCTGAGCATGTGGACCTTCATCAAAGAATGGATAAGCCTTTACTGGGCCTTCTCCAGTACTTCTTTGCGGCACCTAACACACTGCTGGTGCACAGCCTCAAAGTCGGTGTCATTCCCATAATAGTAATCTTCAATAATAAGTTGTTTTTGTGGATCATACCTCCCAAGCAGTTCACTTTTAGCTTTGCAGTTTTTAACACGATTACCTTTGTTTTTCAAATCTCTCAGGTTCTTTTAATCCGTACACAGTATATAATCAAATGTGGCAAAGTCTTCTGTGGTAACCTGCTGGGCAACATGACTCAGGAATACCATGTTTCTACATGCAATTTTGCCCTCGATAATCAGGAGGGTTTCCTGTCTCATATGTGGATGTTGCAGCACTGTCTATCCTCCACTTACCTGAAATATTTTGATCAGTTACAAGTTTTCTGAAAACTGCTTCTGTAATGGGTGATAGACAAATGTTACCCAGACACACAAATAGCAACAACTTGGATGCCTGCTCTGCCATCTTCTCAGGTTCAAGGACTGGCACAGAGTCACCTCAGTGTTCTTTTTATAACACCTTTGTCAATTGGAGGGACAGTATTTGTGGTTCTAGTCTCCCTCATTGGGGGAAGTCAAGACATGCATCATACTAAAGACTTCTGGGACTCTTCTGTATAATCCTGTATGGCACTTTGACCATTTAATCCAGTTCTTTATGTAATTCAAATACATGATTCCCTGGAACTCGTTTCACCTCTGTAAAATCTCTCATGCCTTTCTCCTTGTTTCCATCCCTGCTCAGGTATGCATTGTCACTGAGCTAGACTTTTAGGCACTTCTTGTGTCCCTTCTTTTGGCCTCTTTTTCTATCTAATCGCCTCTAGCAACTAATGGGACCCCATAAAGATCTTGGAACCTCTTTATTCATTTGAAGGCAATAGTATATACTCAGTTAAATGAGTGTCTTTCAAGTTACAAAGTCAAGTTTGAATCTTAGCTCCCCAGTTTTTCTAGATGTGTGACATTGAGCATGCGTTTTAACCTCTCTAAACTTCAATTTTCTGATTTGTAATTTGGAGAAATCTATCTTACATTGTTGTGGTAAAAATTAAGTCACAGTGTTTCTGAACCATTCAGGAAAGTGGTAGACACATTACGTGCTTAGTAAATGCTAGTCATTGCACTTACTAATGGACAGTTTAAATGGCATGGAAATTACCTGTTTCTTGAG
>JAQZBX010025115.1:0-29743 GCA_029593785.1 Cabassous unicinctus | reverse complement strand
GATCTGGACGCGCCCCGCGGGCTGGGTTTGTAAAGTGCAATCCAGCCACTAACTGGGTAGCGGGGAGAAATGTGCCTTACAGATTTCCCTGTGCAGTGCAATATTCTCTTTCTCTTTTCTTTCTCCTAGAATGACCAGTCCATGGGGGAGATGCAGATAATCGGAGGCGAGGATCTTTCAGCACTGGCTGGAAAGGTTTGTTCAAGTACCTTGGCCTTTATTTCCGGTCAGCACTCACAGTAAGTTCAGACACTCCCCAGGACTTACCAGGCCCTGCAAATGGCTGTGTGAGACGTTGGCACCATCTCCCCCCTCACGAAACACCTGCGTTAGCCAGTCTTTCCTCTCCGAGCTCCCTTCCCACCTTACTTCAGACACCTTCAGGAAACCCCTTGGCACGCTGGTTTTGTCCCGTGTCTTCTCGCCTTTCCAGGGACCTCCTGAAAAGGAAGCTTTTCCCTTTCCTTGTCTAGTTTTTAGCTCGCCGTCTATGCCTTAGCACCTAGGAGTCTTCAGGAAGACACTTAAACAGGTTTGTTGAAATGAACAAAATTTGGGGTGGGGGCGATAAGAAGAAAGGGCTTCTTGGGGACGCATCTTTCCGTGTTCTTCCTTATTTGTCCACCAAAAAGAATGCAACTCATTCGAGTATGGTGTCAACACCTCCGATTTTAACTTGGAGTTCCAAATCCTTTGCCAATACTTAGGTAAGTGAAAAGACTGGATTCTGATTTAAATACACAAGCTGGAAGGAAGAGCTGTTTCATAGAGCAGATGGTCTTTGTGGAATGTGATCTGAAAGTCAAGCCTTGCCGTGAGTGATAGCGTTGTGAAATTTGGTTTTGTTTAGCTGCACCGAGAGAGATCCCTTATTCGCTATCTCTGCACAACTTCAGCTTTCTAAGTAAAATGGGTCGGTCTCTTACAAGAGCTTCATCTGTCATTTTTGTGGTGTTATGGTTACGCAATATCCCGATGGGGAAGGGGAGCAGCAGTCACATTTAATAAAAACACGGATAATAACATGAGGACACGCGGAGCCCCGAGGACTGACTGTAAATCAGCTTGCCGTGTCTGTTCTGAAGACAGCGTGGCGGATCCAGTGTTGAACTGCTATCTAATCCTCAGTTGTGCCCCACAGAAGTTGGGATTTACTTATTGGTGTGAATACATCGCTAGGCTGCCATTTGATGTTACTACAGCAATGCATAAAATAACATCCTAGAAAGTTAAAATAATCAATTTCCAGAAATTCATAACTTTTAACCACCCCACATCGGCCTTTAAATGACAAATCACTGTAGTGTTTTATTGTGTGGCATTGCCTTATAAATGCATCACACAGCAGAAATGTTTTACCTTGTGTTTTTGCTCTGGGGTCTGTCACAGTGATGACTCTAAAAGTTCCAAATGGATGCCAAGAAGACCTTGCACGTGGAACTGTGGCCCTTCTCTCCTTCCTGCTAAAAGGGTCTTTTCCTTTCCTTGTAAGGTAATTTCCCCCTTAAGTGAGCACCAGCCATTCCGATTCATTAAGAGAAGGAGAGGCTGAGGAAAGGGTGGCTTCTTCCTGCGGAGGAGTGAGCAGGAGGCTGAAGGGGCTGCCTCACTGCCTCGCTCCTGTGATTACTCCAGAGACGCCCACGACAAAGGAGGCTTGTGCAGGTGGAGGTGGGAGAGGCGGGAACCAGCTGCAGGAAGCACAAGCCAGAGTAGCAGACAGATTCTTCCTCCAGGTTTCCAGGGGCTCCTCAGGGGCTCCTCTACACTCTGTGTCCACACATGCATTTCCATAGACTCGTAGAGGTATGCCAAGTATAGCCCGTTGGGCCCAGAAGGCTGTGCATAAGTATTTCCAAATGCATAAGCACTGATCAGCCAGGTTCTCAACCTTCACAACACCTGGAAGGATCAAGATTCTGCCTCCTGGGCTGCCAGGGCCGACAACAGAAGGGGGTTCTGGGGTGCCGGGGTAGCCCATGCCACCTGCTCTCCCCCGTCTTCAGGCTGCCTCTTCCCCTCCTCTCTGGGGGCACCACCCGAGTCCAGACCCTCGCTGCTCTTGGCGTGGTCGAGGGCAGGGTGGGCAAACAGAAAGTATATCAGGCTGTATGCACCTTACAGTCTGTCCCTGAGCTACTAGTGTGAAATCAGCCGGAGGTGATAGGAAGCAAACGGCTGCATCTGTGTTCCCATAAAACTTTATTTATAAAAGCAAGCAGCAGGCCAGATTTGGCCCACGGGCTGTAACGTGCTGACCCTGCAACGCCAGCACCACCTGGGGCCTTGTCAGAAAAGCAGAGTCCCAGGCCCCATCCCAGACAAGCCGATTTCTAGGCCTTTTAACATTTGAGAAGCTGGAGCCTCCTAGGGCAAGGCTTCTTTGAGCTGCTGGGACAGCCTGACTCTGTTCCCTGAACTTCACTTAGCTTTTGCTACCTTCCAAGCCATTCTTCCCAGTGCAGCCAGAGGGATCTACAATACAAATCGGGTGTCTCACTTGTCTGCTGAAAACCTTTCAGTGGCCTCTCAACCAGATTTAGGGGGGAAAAATACAGGATACCCAGTTAAATTTGAACGTCAAATAAACGATGAATACAGTTAGTGTAAGTATGCCCTGTGTAATATTTAGTATAAGCACCCAGCAGTTAGTGGGTATATTTTTAATGGTTGTAGAAGAAAGTCTGAAACTGCAATAAATATCTGCATTGGATGGAAGGGTGCTTACAGGTGTCCTTCTCATGGAGCCACCAGACGAATTCCCCGCCCGCCCACCAATTCACGTTTATGTTACATTTATTGATCAGAGGCAGGCCTTCTGCCAGGAACTCTCACACACCTCCTTGCCCTCAGAGAAGAGCTGCAGGTCTTTCCACACAAGACTCTTTCCTTGGCTTAAGGAGATCTGAAGAAGGAAGTATTCACTGTAGCAGGGTGAGAACGTGCTTGGGACCAGAAGGTCAGGGGATTACACAGAGGAGGGGGAAGGGCAGAGGGAACAGGGGGACGATGGGAGCAAAGGCAGGGGACAAGTGGTGGACAGGTTTGATGGAAGGAAATTAACAAGAGTAGGGAAACAATAAGGAAAAACTGATGATGTAGGTTGAGTTTGGTTTGAAGAATGCACCGAATGTTTCAGTAAAGAGTTTAAGCTTGCTCAGAAAAGCAAAGAGGAGCCGCGGACGTTTTTGGGTGCGGGTGCTGTCATGAAGCTCTGTGTTAGGAGAGTGCCCTAAATGTAGGGTGGAACTTGCCGAAAGACGGGCGAGAGACTCCAGCTGGGAAACCAGTTCCGAGGCAGTGTGGGTAGAGCAAGCCTGAGCCCTGGAGCTGGGTGGGCAGAGCAGGGTGAGAGGGCAGGGATGCCACATCGAAAGGAGCCACCGCGGAGTTAAACGACTAGATCAAGGCTGGAAAGGAGCCCTTTAAAGGGACTTTCTGAAAAAGCTCTTAGGAACACGGGAAAACGGTTCACCGGCTCCCTGAGCCTCAGGACCAGGTCGTTCCCCAGCAGGCTAAAGACGTGGGAGTTAAAACGCTTAGGAAAAGGAGTCCCCACAGCCCCAGGCGCGTCTCGTTTTTCTCTTCTTCCCCTTTTCCCTTTCCTTTCTTTCTTTTTTTTTAAGGAAAGGGAGAGTGGCTGAGCCATGACTCTCACTAGGTCGTTGCCACTGGATAAAGGAGCCCTCAAAGTCAATTTAATCCTGGTACCTCACAAAATGTGTGTATCCACCAAAGCAAGATTTTATCCACTTTCAAGAGAAATCCCAGGAAGGGAGGGATAACACCCCGTGCATGGAAACAGGCCCAAATCTGGCAACGTGGAAACACAGCTGTGCAGTTCAGTGTGAGATTTCAGTGGGACTCCCGCCCTGACCAAATGCCAGAGGGAAGCATTGGCCCCTGCCCAGGTTCCCCGCTTGGCCACTTCGACTGCCGAAGCCTTTCCTTTCATTGCATGGTCAAGGCTGAGGGCTGGTACAGTTAGAGAAGTGCCCCCCGAAGGATGCTTCTGGAGCTGTTGAGTTACCCTCCCCCCGTGGGGTCTAAGTCCGCGTACCTCCCTATCCCCAGCGCCCACGATGCGCCACAGCGAAAACCTGCCCGGCTGCACGTGAGAAGGTGGGGGATTGCCCGTCCTCTTGTATTTTAGAAGGTTAGAAGTAGGAATAAGCCAGTTAAGAAAATCATTTAGATTTGGATAATTCTTCCCTTCTTTTTTTTTTTTTCCCTAGGAAACTATGTGCCTAGCTTACATCAGGATCATGAAACAGCAAATAAAAAGCACACTCCAGAGACTCCCCATCAGATTTCTGCTTGCAGCCCCCAGGCTGGAGATTTTACTAGCTGTTCTGGGAGGAAATGAGCTAGGCGTGATGTGATGACTAAGGCAGTACCGGCAGCCAGCTCTGAGCGGCAGGCGGAGCGCTATCAGATTGGAAGTGTTTAGAGGCACAGTGTGTTCTGAAGCAATTTTCAAGGCTTGCCCACTCAAAAAAGGAGAATTTTAGAAGATTTCTCAGGGCACAAAAGAAAAGCAGTAGACATTCGCTATAGCTCAGTTAAGGAGGGATGGCCAGGCCTTCTGGCGTCTAGCGTTCCGGTGCTGGCTTGCCGCAAGCCTTGGGGGTCCTTGGCTGGCAGGTGCATCTCTGCCCCCGTCACGGTGTTCACTCTCTTTCTCTGGCTTCTACTCCCATGCCCAGTTTCCTCTGCTTCCAAGGACGTCAGCCGTGCTGGGTGAAGGGCCACCTTCATCAGTTTGGCCACACCTTACTGTTAGCATCTTCAAAGATCCTATTGACAAATGGGCTCATACCCACTGGACCAGGCCTGGGAAGTAGGACTTGGACATGTACTTGGGGTGGGGGGGGCATGATTCAATCCCCAACATAATGAAAGAATTTGAGAATGTGCTGTGAGGTTCTATAAAGAACAGTTCCTATCTGTGGAGTGGCTGCTCTGTACCAGTCACTGAGGAAGTCAGGGTTTCCGTGCAGCCCCTCAGGAGCAGTGTTCCTCCCTTGCCCAGCGTTTATGAGCCCACTAGACAATTTTACTATTATAATGCCGTGCATAACTCAGAAAGTTCTTTATTTTAGTATAGATGTTATCAGCCCACCGGACCTCCTTAATCCTCCACAGTCCTCTGAGAAATATATTTAAACCGTAATTAACCAATTTTCCCTTATAATAATCTTTCAGGGAAAGAGGAGCTCATTTAAAAAGAAAAGAGAGGATTATTGCAATGTAAGACATTGCATGAAGAGAGGAAAAACAATTAGAAATTCCAAGAACAGAATGAAAAAGCCCTAGAGGAAATGTAACTGTAGTACACTACTTGACTCTATTAGACACAAACGTGTGCAGTACCAGAAGATGCAGTCATCGTGAAGTAATGACATTGGGAGATGAGAATGGACATGAGGTGGTGTAGAAAGCTTCACTGGCAACTTTCCTACAATTGTTCAGTTGAGAGGTAGAAATGCAGAAAAATGGACTGCCATTCAGGGTCTTTGATTGGACAAACCAGCTACAAAGGCCATTTTAGGGACAATCAGGAAATTTTAAATATGTCCTAGGTGTTAAATATTAAGAAAGTATTGTCACTTTTTTTTTAGACATGTTGATGTTATTTGGGTTATGCATAGTAAAGAATGTTGTGATATCTTTATTTTAAAGATATCAAGTGCATAAGTACTTTAAAATACTTTAACAGTTAAACAAACATCAAAAATTTAGAAAATCTTTAATTTTTCCTATATTTCAAACTTTCTATAATGATTTGTATTTATTATAGAAAGTACAACCTTTCTTTAATGAATATAAGTGTGTTTACATATATGGTAGACAATATAAGCTTTCTATAATAAAAATGAATATACATTCCTAATTAAAACTTTTTTAAAAATCAGCAACCCAAAAAATCAATAAGCACTTCTGATGTTTTTTTAAACAGAAATAGTTTAATGAAACATATAGAATATGGAAGTAACAACCAGAAAAACAGTTAAAAGGTTTAAAAGTGTCTTTGTCTGAGTAGCAGCGTGGGGTAAGCAGGGTGATGTGAGGGGTTGTTGTTAAACAGCCTTTCAGATCTATTTTAGATGTGGCTATGTATTACTTAGATTTTTAAATGTTTTTTAACTTTCAGATCTATTTTAGACATGGCTATGTATTACTTTGATTTTTAAATGTTTTTTAACTTTCAGATCTATTTTAGACGTGGCTATGTATTACTTTGATTTTTAAATGTTTTTTAAGTCATTTTGACAATTTATCACTGGAGCAGTACACATCCAAGTCCCACTTCCCACCCACCATTGTATCTTACAGTTGAAGACTAACCTTTTCAAAGATGACTCTTGTTTTGCAAGGTTCTGAACTGTCAAAGGGAGAAAAAAAAAACAGATCTGATTACATTTAATCAGTGCACTCTCCTTAATTAGGCAAGGATTCAGACTAATGCATTTTAGAAAGATTTTTCTTTATAAAGTTTAAACAAATGGGAATTGTGAACTAGGAAATTAAATTAACCTCAACTTTCTCTAACTATTCTGGCTGGTCCATAGGCATGGCTGGTAAGCCTCAGTCAAACTAAAACTGCACATCCTAATGGATTGATTGACCATAAAGATCATTGCAAATTGTGCTAAACACCTCAAGGGAGCTCCTCTCTCTGGGTGTGATCCTCAGGGTAGAGGACCCGTGGGTATGACCTTCTTTAAATGGACAAAATAATCTTACATTTTCATGATAAAATTAAGGTTTTTAATGGAGTGGATGACTAAAAATATCACACCTGAGGGAAAATCACTTCCAGAAACATATTCCCATCTAAGAATGCATTTGACACCTAAAATAATATGGTGCAAATTAAACAGAGGTTTTGGTTGGTTGGTTAGTTGGTTGGTTAACATTTTTAATAATTAAATCTCTTTTGCGTTAGACATAATGTGTAAGGTTTGAGCTGATTTTTGAAGTATTATGTGAGCTCAGAGGTAAATGAAAGGTCATCTAAAGAAAGACACCATTGCATTATCTTATGAGCCAGAGTCACATCACATTCTAAATAACTGGGTTTTATTTATTTCAGAATGTTCTCATTGTTGAGGTAAGCCGACTTTACCTTATCCATATTTGGAAGTTGAAAGAAGCTAATGGTGAGTTTTAAAAAATAGAGTTTGTTATCAAATTTGGCCAAGTCTGTTGAATTCCCCAGGTGTGCATGGCGCTTCAAATATGTAGAATAAGAGGCAACTAGAACCACTGGCCTTCAATACCTTAGAACTAAAGCATTGCAATAATAATTATTATAATAATAATAATATCCCTTTTCATATCCAGTTTCACGTCTGTCTAAATTGATTTTTATGCTTGTTTTTGAATCAGACATTTTCACAGAAGACGAAACTAGCCCACCAACCCAAATTTATTTAATCACAACACCAAGGGTCAGCGCTCTCTTGCCCTGAATTCCAGGTTCTTGCTCGTGACCTGCCGATGCCTTTGAGCCATTCTCCCTTCAGCATCAAAATGCAGTCAATTAAAAAGTGGCAGTCCAGGGAAAATCTGTGTTGAATTTGTTTTTCTGCTTTTTGCTTTTTATTTTATTTTTTTTAATTAAATAAAGGAAAGGAAGGAGTAGGTGTCTGGCAGCCGGGGGTGGATACAGGGAAAGGAGCTCGCCGCCTTATCCGCTGGCAGCAATTCAGGGAGCTGTCCTCGGCCTTTGTTACACAGTTGCCTTGGGTGCCACATGCATCTGCAGTCCTTCCCACTCAGCATAACCCATGAAGCAGACCCTCTAACCAACGAATTGCCCGAGCCCGGCTAGATGTAGACCTGTTGTTTTGATAATCAGCTCCCGACAGCTGATTCCTGTACCAAGGACAATAAATTTCGCTGTCCATTGTGCTCTAATTGCGCAGCAGCTCATCAGCGGAGATGAGCCCCAGCTCGCCCCAGCCACGCACCCTCGGAACTTGCGGGCGTCACCAGCTGCCATCCAGACACATCTCACTTCCCAGCCGTAGAATCCCCTATTGAGTGGGAAGGAGGGGGACGCCGTTCAGCTATTCATTATGTTCAGACGTCCAGCCTACGTCCATGAAAATTCATGTTCTTGTATTGTGATACATAACCTTAGGGCCAAATTCAGTCCTTGAATGTGCATGCACGAATCCAACTGTCATCAAGGAGCCCCTTCCCCCCATGCTCTGCAAAGACACAATTTAGCCCTTCAGCACAGCTAAAGGATTCAAGGAGAAAATAGGCGCCAGTATATTCCCCCAAACCCAGCTGCCAGAAGGAAGCACCTGCCTCAAAAATAGAACCAACTCTGCCTCCTCCACTGACTCCAGTTGGGTGGCATTTCTGATTATGATGCCTCGTTAATAAGGCATACGGTCATCTCTCTGCATGAAAAAAATCTACCGATGCTGCCCAATTGCATTTTGTTGAATTTGTCTGTCCTCTTTGAAAAGGATGTTGTTGGAACTGGGAGGACCATGAAAGCTCTGCTTAGCAGCCTGGAAAAATACAAGCCCAACATGGTCAAGGTCGCCAGGTGAGTGGCACGTACACATGGCCACTAGTGCTGTCTCGCATCAAGCCCGGGAGGGATGCTGACGCAGGAGCAGGGTGCTGCTTCCCAAGACCGTAGGCTGTTCCAAACTAGGGACCCTCACCTGGGCTGCGTGGTTGGAGCACATGGTAGATAGAGCCTGTTTGACTGCTAGCCCGAGAGAGGAAAGCAAAGAGGACACAGTGCCGTGTTCTCCACACCCCTCCTGATTGTGCCCCCATGAGCTGTCTCCAGGAGCAGCTCGGTGAGCCCAGTGTGATGCCCTGCTTCCTTCCTTCCATCCAGAATCATGGGGATGGTGCCTGGGGAGCACGGGCAGAGCTCGAAAGAGGGCTGGCATGCCGTGTCCCCTGCTTGATGTTGCCTGATATGTGCAATTCACAGAGATTGTGTTTGGATCACTAAAACGTATTCTTTCTTGTTCATGGTAGCTTGTTGGTGAAGAGAACACCTAGAAGTGATGGCTTTAGACCCGACTGTAAGTGTGCTTCAGTTTTCATTTGTTCGGTTGTTTTTTTGGTGGTTGTGTCTTGTTTTGTGTTTCAGTGTCTCTGGTTTCCTGTCTGCCAACATGGAAGCTACGTCAGGCTGATCCTTCTGATACTCCTGCCTGATACTCCTCATGGCGTGCCCAGCCTGGCTGGGGAGGATAGAGTCCTGTAAAATGTCAGTCTCGAATCTTCTATTTGCCTCTTTCTCAGGAACTCTGTACTGTGCATTGGCTATTTTGATTTTGATAACACCTTAACACCAAAGAACTCAGCTAAAAAGTTCCAAGGGTCTAGAGGAGTTGGCCCTGCTGGGCTGACACCTGCTTGGCCGCTGTTGTCACCCAAGGGCGTGGGGAGGCGCCAGGAAGGGTTAGAGGGATTCACACACCATCTTCAGGAGCTGTATTACCAGATAGTACACAGTGGCGACCTTCAGCAGGCCTGAATTTTAGCCCAGAAAAGTGAAAATCCATGACGTCTGCCTACCACCCCCAGATAAACATTTGCTCATGCGGAGAATGGAGCAGAGTGAGTCTCTCTCTAGATATTATCTTCACACTGGACTTCAGACATGCATTTCAGAGAACTTTCCTCATTTGGGCACCTTCCTGCCTCCTCCCCAGAATATGAATAGTTCTGAAGCCAGAAGGGATAAGCAAGCAGCCTGCTTACTTATTATTCTAGCATTACAAGTGATTGTTGTTGTTTTTTTCACTTGCCTAGGCACACCTCAGCTCTAGTTTTAGAACTTACTTTTGCTCTAAGCCACCGGGATAATTTGGCTGCAATTCCAACATCAGCAAGCTGAGCAAACATTACAGTAAGAGAAGCACGGGATAGGTGGATAATGTGCCAGTGACGTTTAGCCAGTGACTTGAGTCTAAAAACAAGTCTCATGCCTGTGCTAGATGCCCTAACTCTAGACAATGTCAGTTCTAAGCAGACAGACCCAATAGAGTATTCCGGTTGGGGAATGTAATCTGGATGTAGTTAAGGTTGGACAAGGTTATCAAGCAGACGTCTTCTACGGGAATAATGTAAGGTACTTACCGTCTAGATAAGATTGTAACTGAAGTTGAAAAACATTCATTTCAAGCATCTCCAACTGATTACAAATTCCTTGTGTGACCTCAATAAAATAATAGCAGCTAGCACTAGTAAGAGGTGATGATGTGCCAGGCACTCTTCAGAGAGCTGTGCAGACAGTAACTCATTTAATCCTCCCAGCAGCTCTCTAAGGTAGGTTCTGTTTTTATACCCATTTTAGTCTTGAACCCAGGCATTCTGGCTCCAGGCACTGCCCTTACCCTTAAACCACACTGCACATAATTCTGCAATCACAAATGTAACTGTAGGACCTGCTCTGATGAACAGCTGGAGATGGGTCACTAGCTCCTAGATGGTCACCTGCCCTTCTGACCCATCGTCTTTTTATTCCATGACACCTCTGAAAGTTTGGCTTTCTTAACTGGCTTTGGGCTCTAATTTCCCAGCCTGGGTTGCCATGCCTGTGGTAGGGAGGTTTTGCTCAGTGTACGGTCGTTATTCTTGTTACAACCAGGGTTTCCCAGCATCTCATAATTGACTCTTCCCTACATGTTCAGAGTAATCTCTGACGTCTTTTATTCCAATTTTGCTTCTCCTCTGCAGTTATTTTTCTCAAGAAATCCCATGGTTTTGAGACACCCATCTGGCTACCCAACAGTGACACCATAATGCAATCCCCCTAGAAAATAAGTCCCTCCCCTCTAGCACTTTCTGGAAGCAGGACCCAGTTGGTTTGGTCATCTTTGGCCATTGGGATCAAAATGGTGCTGAGTAGCTGCCATGAAGATAGCTTTCTCCCTACTGGAAGGCCACTGGCTCTCCCAAAGTACAGTTTCATAAAATAAGTAAGTATATCCTTCATCTGTAGTACTCCAATGAACAAACTTTTAAGATGCCAAAGGACTGAAGAAGCATTTGAAAAATCACTGGATCATAGGCACAGTCCTTCTCTCTTCCAGGACCTCTAAGAAAGGAGACCTGTTGTCTGTTCCTTAAGAATAAAAATCATCTTCCTTTCAGTAAGTTTTTCCTTTGCTTAACCCAAGTATCTCATACTGCATTTAAATCCATTCCCCTTCATTCTGCCCTCAGCAGCGCTAAAGAGCTGATTAATACCCAGTGCGTTGTGGCCTGAGAGACCTGCAGTGAGATCACCCTGAGCTCTTGCTGTGGCCCAGCAGCCCCTTTCCTTTCATCTGGGCTCCGAGGTTTTACTTTCCCGCCCTTTAGCCAGCCCGTGGCCTGAGGACAGTGGGAGAATTGCCTCCTGGTTGCTGTGGCCGCTGCACCTGCTGCTGAGTTGCCGCGTCGTGGTGCCTTCCGTGTGAAATGTGCCTCGTGCCTTTCAAGTGTGTCCTTTGGCGTCCTGTCACGCGACCCGCTTTGGAACAGTGGCACTACGTGGCTAACGTACATGCTTCCTTTCATCCACGGGGGCCCTGAGCCCTCCCCCAGCTCCGAGTGCCAGGAGCGCACTCCTTCTTCATTGTACGCTTGCGGGTTCGTCTTGTTCTCCTGAGTGGGCGCCTGCCGCCAGGTCCTGGTGGGCTCGTGCTTTGCATTGTTTGTCACTTTTCTCACTTGCATCTGCCAAAAATGAAAGGTCCTCATGGTTTAAGTGCCAGCGAAAATTGCATATGGTGGCTTTGTACTTAACGTTATCTAATTTCTTTTTTTCCCCCTTTGTCTCCCTGCTAAGATGCTGGCTTTGAGATTCCAGACTTATTTGTGGTGGGTTATGCCTTAGATTACAATGAATACTTCAGAGATCTGAATGTAAGTCTTGTATGCAAATTCCCTGACCCCCTCTCACTAAAGCTTAACAAGTGTTAATTAAGTGACTTAATTAACAAATTGCTGAAATGTCTTCCTGGGGCTGCCAGGGCAGCTATCTGCCTGGGTAATCGCAGTTTATTCTCACCACCACCCAAGGGGCTGAGCAGTGGCAGCAAGTTAGGGTGGTCTCTGCTTTGTGCTGGAGGAGTACGGAGTACGGAGGCTGCCAGCAGAACCAGGGCTGAGCCACTGACTGCCCACCCAGCCATACCAACAGCCGTTCTGTGTCAGTCGCCGGGTCCGACCGCTGCCCATTACAGTGGCGTGCACCCCCAGCTGTTCCCACTCTTGGCAAAATGGTCTCAACTCACAGGCACGGACCCACCAGAGTTTGAGCTGGGTGACGCCTCATCCAAAGTCGGCCCCTCTCTCTCTCAGGAATTCAAAACCTCAACCCAGAGCCAGAGCCCGAGGCTGTTGGACCGTGGCCCCCCTAAAGGCAGTGCTCCGTGGAGGGGGCTGAGGCCTCTGACGCTGCCCTGGTTCGGCCTCTGCTTTCCTCACTGCTCAGCCTCCCTTTAGTTCCCTGATCTGCCCCAGTCTCCTTCCGGCAAATCCCCTTTACGGCTTAGTTAGTCTGACTTGACTTCTGTTGCTTACAACCAAGATTCCTGGCATGAGGCATTTCTTGCTACCAAAGAAGAGGGTCAGATAAGATCTGTGTTGTGTTTACCACTGCTATTTCCCCCTTCACCGGGGAGGTGGGGATCTGAGCGTTCGTGGACTTTCTTCCTCTGCCAGAGAGAGGCACATGCTCCCTCTGCACATCTGATTTTTAGGGAACTGCGAGTCAGATTTGGAACCAGGCTCAAAACAAAAACAGCAGAGAACCGTTTGTCAAGCATTTGAATGGGTCTCTTTAGATTTTATATGTATGTATAAATACATGTATATCGTACATACATAGGACATAGATGTCATATAGTTAAGCACTTATGGGATGACATTCTGTTATTACTCTTATCGCATTTTCTGTACCTCGTGTTTTGTTCAGGGACTAATGCACTTAAACCCTTTATTGTTTCAGCACATATGTGTGATCAATAAACAAGGTAAAGAAAAATATCGAGTCTAAAGAAGTAAATTCTCACCGGCGGATTTCCAGAGAGCATCAGGAAGCCAGCATGGAAGCTTTCGGGCAGCGTTGCTCAGCGGCGTATTAAAAAAAAAAAAACGTTTTAATGAGGGAGCCTTTTTCCCTGGGACTCTACTATAAAGAAAAGAAAGCAAGGCTTTTATTTGCTTTGTTCCAAACTAAACATTCCTCCTTCATGCTCTGTCTACCTTCACACTCCTGAATTACACCTTCTTTTGTTTTGATACAGTTGTGCTTCTATTACTGTTCCCAGGAATACCCCCACCTAGCTACTCAAATAGTTTTACTTGACTCTCCTTTAACTCTATTTTGATGCTATTTCACAATCTCAAGAAGGAAATCTTTTACGGGAAGCCCTGCGCCAGCATCCTGGAAATGCAGCTAGGCTCCCACACTGAAAATGAAGAGGAGAGACGATTTAATAGAAGTTTCTGTTTGCACAATTCCAACAGGCCGTTCTTGTCTGCTTTGACAAAGCCTTCCTGCAGCACGGTGTACTGTGAATCTTAACGACGTTGTGAAATGAGCCCCTGCGCCGTGCTCGGGGTTCGTGCTTCCGGGATGCGCTGGTGGTATGTCACGTGTGCATGGGGGCACTCAGCTGTGGTTGATACTCTGAATTTTAATTAGCAAAAATACAATGGCAGCAAGGCCTCGGCTTCCAAGCTGCATCCTTTTATTCACGTGTGGACATGAGCAAATGACAGAATGAGGAGGAAAAAGTGTTTCCAGTGCTCAAAGCTAAGCGAGTATAAATTTTGCCTCTTATTTGCATCAACATGAACTCAGAGGTTGCATTATTTTTTTAAATAGCCTTCTAAGGCTGGTCATACAATCCAAAGGTCTAGAGAAAACAACTCTTTAGAAAGCTTTTTCTGAATAGCATCTTTTCCTTTTTCCACTTTTTCCGCTTTATGAAACATATCCTAATTTATAGGGATTTTAATAGAAAATAAACTTTAGAGTGCTAAGAGAGCTGTTTCCTTTCGCTTCCTAAAATTAGCAAATGCAAATAAATAACTAGCACCCTTTGTTTAGTTCTGAACTATATGTGGCTGCTTTTAAACTAATAAAGAACAAGAAAACTTATGTTTGATAACAGCTTACTGTTTTTCTTCCGCCTCCATATTTTTTATGTACTTCCAGCCATTGGAAATGTGCATGAGCCAGTAGCTTACATAGACTCCTGCCGTACATAGCCTGTGGCTTTATTTTTGTTAACCTGGATAAAATCCAATATATACACTAGCGTAAGCAGAAGATTAAGCCAGGCTTGAGCTGCTGCTTTTTTTTTTCTTTCTCCATAAGCTTGTTCATAAGAACAAGGAATTTTAGTTGTAAAAGATTTTCCTGCATATCTATGTTCCAGTCAGAGAAGAAAACAGACCACACCCAGATATCCCAAGGGGAAAATCAACAAAGGGGATTCCTTCTAGTTTTGTTCCATAGAAGAATCTATGCTATCGATTTATAATTCTGTATGGTTGGCCAATTTCTTGAAATATCAAAATTCACATTATAAACATAATTTCCCATTATGCCACATTTCTATCAGAGGACCAAGAAAAATCTAGATACACATTTGATTTTAAATATAAACTTACCAATGAAGTATGTATCATTAAAAATGTATTTCTTAAAACTTGAATTTTTGCAAATACCTATATCATTTTTGAGGACTGGATGTTTATTTGCATTTGAAAGGCAATTGACCTCCACAAGATTTTGAAAAGGATTTGTAACAGTTAATGTGCTGAAAATGAAAAAATGCGTTAACTATCACAAGAAGTTTAATCATTCCTGCATTTTTCCCTTTGGACAATATTTTGACTGTGATATTCCAAGAATGTCATCTTGGGGAAAATTGAATTTCCTTTTCTCTTGCAAAACTCTAGTCTATTTAATACCACTGAGTTTATTTACCCTAAACCAAAAATGCGAAAGCTCAGGACAGGATGAACAACCAAGTGCATTATTAATTTAGTGCTCCAAATATGATTAGTAATAAAAAGTGGGTGTGTGTTTCACCAGGAAAATTTGGATTCAGCTAAGCCAACCTAATCATACTTTGGGATTTTCCAACCATATCAGAACCCCCTGTAGTAAATTGGCCTGTTCTTACATGGACTGGAATATACCACACGTTGAACCATGTACCTCAATGTGAAATGCAATAGTTAAATGCCCACGTATCTTGCTTGTCACGTTTTGGGTCTGCTGAGACTGTGAAAGCAGACTTTGAGAGCCCAGTCAGACACTTGCTCTATCTCTTGGGATAAACTTGTGTTCTCCCAATGGAGAGAGAAAGGGACGCATCCCACTTCTAGAAGCCTGGTGTCATGGAAATACTTCCTGGCTTTTGTGATACGGAATTTCCTTCTGGAGTACTAAAACCCTAAAGGACACTCTGCATCCAGTTGTCTTTCCAATTGTAATCCCAAGGTGACAACTGAGGCAGGCTGGTGTCCCGAAGGGAAAAAGTGGCTTGCAGGAGGGCGGTTTGGGCTGAGTGCTGGGAGGTGGGTACAGAGAGAGGAAGGAGGGCGGCACTGTTGGCTCTGGTTGTACCCACGACTGGGTTCTGGGCCTGGTAGAGAGAGGAAGGTAAAGACAACAGCTGAGAGAGCTGTTTCCTTGATGCCCTGTGCCACCCAGCGGGGCCAGCGGCCAGGCCACCCTCCACATTTCACCGAGGACGTGGAGACGCTCTGGGACAGGGAAGGCAGGACAGCCGCTCCACTGAGGACCCCGAGGGTCCGTGTCTGTGTGAGTTCTGTGGGCTGGAAAAGGCGTCCCCATCCAGGGCGCTGCCTGAGCTCCCCTCTCCAGCCAGGAAGGTTGACGGACCTGGCTCTGAAGTCAGGGAGGGAGGCGTGAAGGAGGCCTCCATTTTCCAAGGGGGAGAAATAAGCCTGGAATAATGTTATGGTGACCACATTTGTATCCGGAGCCCGGTGGCTGTCGGGGGAATGCACAGTGAGTGTGGACAACTTATTCAAGAAGCTGCTGTGAAGACACATAGCCAGAGCTAGAGGGTTTCTGAAGGATGGGAGCGAATTGGACATATTTGTTTGCTGTAGAGAGGGAGAGGAAAACAACAGTGGAAAGGAAGAGTGTATTAGTTACTGACTGCTGTGTAATGAATCACCCCAAAACCCAGTAGCATAGGCTGGCCCTAATCACTTTTTTTTTTTTCATGGTTTATGCAAGTTAGGAATTCAGACAGGGCCCAGTGGGAAAGGCTTGTTTCTGCCTCAGGAGGTCAGGAGCCTCCCCTGGGAGACTCAAAGCTGCAGAACTGCAGCTCTGAAGTGGCGCTGGCCAACGCGTGGTTATTTAAATTTCATTTCACTTAAAATGCAGTTCCTCAGTTTCCCTAGCTACATTACAATTGCTCAATAGCCTCATGTGGTTAGTGGCTACCATGTAGGACAAAGCAGATAATAGAACATTTCTATCCCCACGGAAAGTTCTATGGATAGTGCGGATCCAAAGGCTTCTTGGTTCACATCTAGGGGTTGGTGTTGGCTCCTGATGGAAACCTTGGCTGAGCTGCGGGCGGAAACTCTCACGCGTCACCACTCCTCACAGCATGTCCCTGGATTCCAGGGCGAGCCCTGGAACAGAAAGGGAGAGAGAGAACCAGGTGAAACCATATTGGTTCATGCTACAATAGAACCAATATTCCCCCACATTCTATTAGTCAAGGCAGTTACCCAGTTTTGCCTGGATTCAAGGGGAAGGAGCATAAACCCCCCACCCCACCCCCCTGATTAAAGAATTACAAAATCACAAGAAGAGTATGTGGGATGGGCTATAGATTGCCGTGGCATCTTCAGAAAATGCAATCTGCCACAGACTGGTTATATGCCCTGCATGGTCCCTGCTAATAAGATTAGTGGAGGCGTTGATTATTCGAGATCATAATGCATAATGGAAAACATGCCTGCTTACATAGATTTCTAAAAATTACAGAATGCTACCAACTCACATGGGAAAATACGAAATGATAAAAAGAAAAACACCAAACAGCATGCACACACTGATTATAAAAATAGAAATACGTATCTGCCCACTGATAGTGTTTGGAAAAGATTATGAAGACTTTGAAAGGTCAGTTTTATTTCTGTTAAGTTGCTTACATTTGAAATGTAAAAAATATAGTAGAATAGTTTTTGTTTACCAAACATTCTATGAATTTGAATTTGTACTGAAATTTTAGAAGTTCCATTTTTATATGAAGAAAATGAATATTAATTTGGCCAAGAAACCAATCCGATTTTCCTCCTTGAAACAAAATAAATGCAGCCAGGTGGACTGAACTATGTGTGTATATGTTTATAATATATCATATATTAAGCATATATTAAGTGTGTATATTTAATCTCATACCTGGTAATCACCAAACCAATGAACGCATATTTTTAAAAGAACAGATTACCAAGTACTACCCAATAGGCTTTACAATATAAACAGCTCCATCTGATTTATCTAATCTTCCGACACTGAGTGACAGAGTTGGCTGATGGAAAATCAGAAATCGATGTCATCTTGTCTTTATTTTAAAAGGCTTTTGGTCCTGCCATGTTAGGGACATTAATCAATAGCCTGAGAAATGGTGTTTGATGTAGGGTACTAGGTGACTGGGCAAACCCTCATAGTTGAACTCAAAAGGAACATAAAAAGTTTTGTGAAAGATGCAGGCCCCGCCCTCGAGTCAGGTGACACCTCACGAATAGTTTGGCTGCAACTACCAGGAGCCCGCCCTCTAGAGACACTTGACAAATACCCTTCATTTCATGCTTAGCACCGAGCTCTGTGGTAGGAATTACCATCCCCACTTTAGGGTCAATGACTAGTATTGGAGAGATTGAATCACTTACCCACAGGCGCACAGCTCGGGTCGAAGCTAGAAATTGAGCCAGTGCTGTTGGACCCCAAGTCAGGACTCAGCTGCGTGCCCTGGGCTAAGCTCCGTGTACGGTGGAAGTGTCCCCTCAGACTTACAGGTGACAACCAGATGGGGATAAGAAAGGCTGGGTTGACCCTAAACAGAATTCTCCAACATTTAACACCCATCGGTCACCTGGGAGCCTGATAAATAGTGCTTGGACCTGCCCTCAGGGGTGCTGCCCCAGCAGGTCCAGAGTGAGACTCGACATTTTTCACAAGCGTCCTCCCCTCGCCTCCAGAAGCTCCTCCAGCCATTCACCAATCAAAGGGTAGAGGGTCAGGATTCTAGATGACCTTTAAAAGCAGTAGAATCAGGAAGGGAAAGGGGAAGGAAGTCCATTGTAAGAGAGGATTATAATCTTAGCACGAGAAAAATAGAAGAGAATGATTGGCATGGTATAAATTGGAAGAAAAATACAGGCAAGTCAGAATTAATAAATATGAATCAGACAAAATGGTAAACCCAATAATGGGGACCAATAGTAGACACTATTGAAACAGGTCTCCCAATTTTTGTGATCACATAGCAATAAATATTGTTAATATTCACCCCCAAATACATATATGTTGTATTTTTATTGCTCTGTTTACTTATGCCCTTTTATCTCTAGTTCATCCTTTTCTCTCTTCCTTCCATAGGTAACCATTTCATTTTAATGTGTTTAAAGTATACCTTTTTGTTTGTATATGTAATAAGACATCAAATTTTTTAAGTTTTGTGCTTCTGAAGTTTTTTGTTTGTTCGTGTATTTGTATAACTAGGACTTCCCTGCCCCTAACGATGTCAGATTCATTTTTCTTCCACTAACATGATGGCTTTACCTTCCACATCCAGGACTTTAATCCATGAGTGCCCATGTCTGTGAGTCTAGGGGACTGGTAGGGTAAGGATTTGGTTTATTTTCTGTCATATAGTGAACAAGTTTCACCAACCCATCTGCTGAACAATCCACCCTTTGCTCACGGATTTGCTGTGTCTCCTTGATGATGCATCAGAATTGCCAGTTGAATCATCTTTATATTCCTGGGATCAAGCCCACCTGGTCCTGCATCTTCAAAATTATCCAATTGGATTTCACTAGCTATGACTTTTATTTAGACTTCATACATCTACATTCAAATATGAAATGATTCTATCATTTTATTTTCTTCTATTTTTCTTATTTGGTTTTGGAAAAAGTGAGGTCACCTTTCACATTTTTTCCGTTTTCTGCAACAACTTTTATAAGATAAAATTATCTGTTCATTAACATTGTTATTATTTTTAAATCTAAATGCACATATAGCTATTCCTTCTTTGTCTTCCACATTTTACTTACTTCTAATGCCTTTCATCATGATTCATCTTGCTAGAGCTCTGCAATCATCTCTTCAAAGAAATCGCTTTTAGTTTCCCTAATCCTCTCTTAGTGGATCTCCTTTTGCTGGCTGCTGTGCCTCATCCCGATTCTGTGAGCACGGACGGCTACCACTCCCGGTTGCTCCTGCTCTGGTCACTGGAGGTCCACACACACGCACACACCCTCAGGTGGTCACGGCAATGGCTTACTGCCATGGGAGCACATAAGACCAAGTAGGACTGACCATCACCAAGATCCATTCCATGCTCCAGATCCCCTGTAGGAGCAAGACGGAGCACCCTTGCTTCGCTTCTCCTATCCTATCCTGCTTCCCTCACTTTTCTTCCCTGAGGGGAGCTCCCTCAACAAAACCCCAAAGAATGAGCACACCTGAATCCTCACCTCCAGCTCTGCTTCTGGGGCAGGTCGGCAAAGTACTACTCACAGGCCAAACCCGGCCCACAGCCTGTTTTTGGATGACCTGCAAGCTAAGAATTTATTTTATTTTTTGCATTTTTATAGAATTGTAAAAAAAAAAAAAAGAGAGAGAATATGCAACAGACGTTGTATGTAGCCTGCAAAGCCAAAAATATTTACCATCTGGTCTTCTGCAGAAAATAATTTGCCTAGGGAATCCTGTTCACCTCTATTCTGTAATACTCTACTCATTTTTTCCTGCTTTTCTTTAGTTCTAGGTATTTTGTTTGTTTGTTTTTTGAGAAAGCATAAAATTTACCAAGGTATTTAACAACCTTTACTAAAGCTATCTTCTAAGAATCCCCTGGATTTGTTTCTCTTCTTATAAGACTTCTTCCAAGCATGTTTTCACTATGGGCCTTTGTACGATAAAACTCCTAAGGCCTTGTATGCCTGAGAGTATTTTTTACTGCGTGCTCATATTTGAATTAAAATTTGGCTGCATTTAAAATTCTAGGTTGAAAGTTCTTCCCTTCAGTATGTTAAAGCATAATTATTATTCTGTCACCTGACACCCAGTATTGCTGTCGAGAAATCAGGCGTTAATCTGCTCATTGTTTCTGTAAAGGGAATCTGCTCTTACTCTCTAGAAGCTTTAAGAATTTTCTTGCCTTATTTTTTCCTGTTTGGCGCTCTTGAATACATTAATCTGATGACCTTCATCTCTTTTTTAATCCTGAGAAGTTTGTTTTCATTATTTCTTCAAGTATTTCCTCCTTTCCTATTTTTTTTTCCCCTTCCTGGAAGTTCTACCATCCAGATGTAAGCACTTCTACTTCTATCCTAGCCATCTCGTCACTTTTATGTTTGTAACTCTTTGTCCACTCTGGAAGAATTGCTCCATGTGATCTCCCAACCCACTAATTTATTCTTCCACCATGTCCATCTGGCTATCGTTCCATTGATTGTGTTCTTTATTATAGCTGCTATAGTTTTCATATCTAACATTTCCCCTTGTTTTTTTCCAACGGTTTCATGTTATTGATTCATGTCACCCGTTACCTCCAATCATAAAGTCAACTTTGCATGTGTATTTTAAACTTCAAGTCTGTGTGGTCCGACAATTCTCTTCAGATGGTAAATGTCGCTCACTGTGTTGTTTGACTTTTATGATAATTGTATTCTTTCGGTGTCTAAATTCCTGTGCCCCTGGATGATCAGCTGCTTTGACTAGTAATGTGTACTGCAGAAGGGTGACCCCTCGTCAGTGTCCACCAAGCAAGCGAAAGGGCAGGAAGGAGAAGACCCTAGGCAGAGACGCCAGGCACCACAGGAACACCGTTGATAACCCATCTACAGCACCATTCCCAAGGAAACTCTCAGGGAGAAGCAGCACTGGGATGAAGCAGTCACCTTGGCTTAATCCACCAGTCCTAGGGGCTTACAGGAAGAGGTGCCCTCACCCCTCAGAGTAAATGCTTGAGGATAGGGGTCAACTCATGCTCACTTCCATCGACTCCTCAGAACTGCAGCTGTTTGTGCTTCCCTGACGTGACCCTGTTGGCCTGGGCCATCGCTGGTGCTCCATGGCGAAGGTTCAGGACCACGGGGGTGTGGAAGACGTGCCCAAGCAAAGCATCTTCCAGCCAGGATCTCCTTGCTGCCCCCAGCCCACCGCTGGCACTCAGTGACCCACCTCCTCAACACATCAGCCTGAGGCAGCCTCCTGTCCCTCCGGTCACCTCAGCGGTGGTGGTGAACTGATGGAGCCCACACTGCCACTGCCACTGCCACCTCTGCAGTTTCTCTGGGGTTGACTTCAGGGCAGAGATCAAACAAGCTCATGCTTGTTTATCACCTTTTATTACCTAAACAGGACTCTACTTAGAGATGAGTATAGCTTTACTATTATGTTATGTTCATTATAAAACACATACAAAGACATTTAAAAGAATGGATAAGATCAATTCAGTTTCTAGAATTATGGCAGATGAGATACCCTGACAGACACCCTTGCAGAAAAGAATGAAAAATGCTGGATAAAATATTTTTTAAAAAATCATTTTAAATGCTTCAGTAAAACTTGCAAGAAAGTACAAAATATTAGAATATAAAAAGGTAAGTAAAAGCAAGAACCCAGGGAGGTAGGTTCACAAAGCCAGCTTTCACCTAAATGGCTTTGGTAGCCGTGAGAAGGAGCCTCCCTTGAGGACCCACAGCAGCAGGGCGGACCCAGCGGCTGCACTGCGCCGGCCATCCCTGCATTGGCTCCAAGGCCACTCTTCCTGCAGGCTGTTCCAGCCAGTGACTGTGCTCAGCAAGGATACTGAGGCAGGTTTGTTCCTAGAGGACGTGGGAGTCTTCTGGCAGGCAACTTTCCCTCAAGGACTTGCTGAAATTTCCTTAGAACTGTGCCGCTGCCTAAGATGCTTCCACTCAAATTTCCTTCCTTCCTCTCTCTCTCCTTCGCTTGGGTCCAGGGCTGTATCACATCAGATGGCTTTCCATCTTCTCCCCCTTTCCTCTCCATTATCTCTCCCAGACATTTCCCCTAATAAATTGCTTACACATTTTATCCCATCTTGGCATCTGCTTCTCAGAGAACCCAAACTAACACAGAAGTATTTACCAAATGTGGTGAAGCTGAGCTTTCATTTTCATCACCTTATGAGGTGCAGGGAATGAGAGAGAAAGTCCAGGATCCAAGCAAGGTGGGGAGTCTAATAACAGACATGCCTGTGGTAAGAAATGAGATAAATCAATCAATAGAAACAGACCCAGAACTCATACAGAATTAGAATCAGCAGGCATGGTGATTAAAACCCCTCCAATCTGGAAAATCTGCCTGCCTCAAAGCTTCGTGTGGAATGAAGGTGAGAAATATCTCTCTGAAAATTCAAGCAAGCAACCCGCACTAAAGTTTGCAGTCACAATTTACATACAGAGGAAGAGAAAATTTGAGAACTAGACAATAAATTTAGATAACTTGTCCAAACTGCAACACAGAAAGACAAATAGATGGAAAATATGAAACCAAGGTTAACACACAGAAGAATCAGGACAGAAGATCCAATTTACATGTAACTGAAGTTTCAGAAGGAATGATAGAGAAAATGGACAGAGGCAATATTTGAAAAGATGATTGAGAATATTCCAGAAGTGATGACCTGCATATTAGGGAAGCCCAGTGAAACCTAAACTGAGTTTATCAGTCAAGGTAATTCTGGGATATGCAGTGGCAACAAATTGACCTCAAAATGTCATTGGCTTAAGAAACCAAAGGTTAGTTCTAGCTCAGGGCAAAATCTGAAGTGGTTTAGGGTTCCTGCTGCTTGTTGTAGCTCTGCTCTCTGGAATGTTGTGGCATGGGAAGAGCGATATGAAGGAAGCTGTCTCAGCCTAGAAAAGACATATTGTTTTAAAAGACATACAAAGGAGCAAGAAAATGCAACACTATAATGAGGAGATTAAAAAAAAAAAACAGAAACAGACTCAGAACTGATACAGATGTTAGAATTGGCAGACACTGTCATTAAAACAATTATTAAAACCTTATTCCAGATATTCAAATGTTAAAAGTTAAGAGGAGACATAAAAGATATAAAGAAGATCCAAATCAAACTTAGAGGAAAAAATGAGTGTCTGATATGAAAAATTAACTGGGTGGGATGAATGGCATATTAGACGTGGCAGAAAAAAAAGATTAGTGAACTTTATAACTTAACAATAGAAATCATCTCAAACGAAACAGAGAAAAAATAATTTACAGGGCACCAGGGAGCTGTGGGACAAGATTAAATGGCCTAATATATGTATAATTGAAGGCCCTTAAGAACAGGAAAGAAAGAGAAGGACAGAAAAAAATCAATTTGAAGAAATAATGGCTAAAATTTTGCCAAATTTGATGAAAACTATAAACTCACAGATTTAAGAAGTTCGATTAACTCCAAGCCCAAGGAATATGAAGAAAAATGCTCTAAGGCATACCATAATCAAACCGCTTAAGACTGTGCTAAAGAGAGAATCTTAAAAAGCAGCCAAAGACAAATGGAATGGGACCTAAAAAGATACAACAATAAATCAGCAGCAGATTCCCGATCATAAACAATGTGTGAGCTGCGGGATCTCGGCCCTCAAATCAACCCAGAGAAAATACAGAGTGAGAAAATAGTGCAGCAACTTTTTAGTCCTGAGAGAAAAAAAACTGTCAAACTGGAATTCTATATGAAGGCAAAATAAAGGTGTTTTCAGGCACATAGAAGCTGAAATAATTCATCACCAGCAGACACACCTAACAGAAATGGTAAAGAAAGTTCTCCAGACGGAATGAAAACGATAGATTGAAGTGTAGATCTAGGGAAAAGCATGGAGAGCACCAGAATTAGTACCTACTTGGGTAAAAACATACAAGATGCTTTTCTTATTATTCCAATACCATGCATACCCTCTGGGGATAGGAGAACCCAAACTGGAGACAGCATGGTAAACGAGAGAAAGTTCAGGAGCCAGGTCTTTCTGTCTTTGTCAGCAGGGTCACAATGCCTGATACAGGACAGGCCTTTGAGAAATGTTTGTTGATTGAATGAGCTGGGGCTAGCGAAGCTGTTGACTGAAGCACTAGCTGACTCTTTTCAGAGTGCCAGCATGAGTTCTGGGAATAACGCATTTTTAAAAACATGTTTTTAGATCTTAAGGTGAGAGCTGAAAATTACAAAAAGAAAGTTAAATTAGAACTCCAAAGAAAAAATAAAGAAACTTGGAGCGAAATCTAGGGCTGGTGTGGACGTTGAGGGTACTGGTAGGGAGCGTGGAAACAAGAGTTTAATTTAAATGTTTGGAAGATAAAGGGCTGAATCCCCACTGCAAAGAGTAAAGCTCAAGGGTTCCACGTTTTCACTGGTCTAAAGTAGCAACTGGACTTATTCTGATTTAAGGAGGACATTTTTCTCAGTTCTCTGACTGGTCAGACACTGTCTACTAAACTCCGACATCTAAAAAGTAAGAGTCACTACCCCAAAATGTTTCTGGGGGTGCAGTGGGGAAGTGGAGGGTCTCCAGTGTGATGGCCCTCCCAAAGTCCTTTTAACAGCATTACCAGAAATCTTAAGATTTTCTAAATGGGCAAGCATAAAAGGCATTTTTCTCTGGTGTTTAAAATATACGTGCAGATGAACTTCAGCATGTCAGTACACACTCAGTAAACAAGGTTATCCTTAGGGTTGTTTAAAGCTAAATATCTCTCAAGACGTTTTAGATTAATTGGTCTGAATGTAGTTTTGTTTTTATCACATAGTATGCATTTAACTACTGTTCACTTAAATGGCATCTATTTCCAAAATCATTCAGGTTTATGGCTTAAATAGTAGTTTAAATACTTAAATGTACATTTCTGTTTAGTCCAGAATCTACATTTTCTCATATTACAAGATTGCTTATTACACAGATCACAATGTGGTTTAATTAAAAGAGCTGGTAAAAAGAAACAAAAAAAAAAACAGACAAAAAAGAAAGAGCTGGTAAACTTGGCTCAACTGTGGTTGCACCCTATGACTCATAAGCTTTTCATTTTTTCTTTTTTAAATTCAATTCAACAACATCTGGTAGCTTATATAAGAAGAGAGGATGTTCTTTACAATCAGTGGTTTTCTGGACGTGTTTCTGCAACTGGCAGACTTCCGCGCTTCTCTGACTTGCTCGCTTCGTGTAGTCTAACACCAGGCTATTTTTTTTTTTCTTCTAAAGATTAACACATGCAAGAATTTGGCCTAATATTGCCCCAAAATTTGCAACAATTTGTTCCTAAATCCCTTCTATTCATTTGTTCTAAGTTTCTGCAACCTTGGCGGCAGCGGAGGCCTGGTCAAGATGCTAGAAATAATTGTGTATGAATTTGAAGAAAGAAAAATATCAGCCTCATACACTTCTTTAGGGGATTTTATATTATGAAATCCTGTTAGTCTCTTTGATAATCACTAAAAAGATAAGGATCAGATATTGCAAAATATATCTCTAGATACACGATTTTTTTCCTGCCCAGATGTTTTCCACATCCTTCCTGATTCACAGTCCTTCAGACTGAGATAAACTAGGTCTGATGCTCCAGGTTCTTAAAACATGTCCCTGGATTTTTTAATGTTCCTCTTTTAGTCTGATCTTTTGCTATACTCTGAAATAGGAGTGGGGAAATAGACCTGGTGCCTGCAACAGGAATTACATTCACTCAAATGAAATTCTTTCAAATTTTTTACTATTGTTTATTCAGGCTGAAAAGAATAACGTCACTTCAAGCCACTTATCCTCCATCTGTTTGCATTTCCATTTTGCTGGGAAACAACACTCCAGGAGCCTAAAAAAAAACACTGTAGGGGAGTGGATGTGGCTCAAGCAGTTGGGCACCTACTTCCCACATGGGAGGTCCTGGGTTCGGTTCCCGGAGTCTCCTAAAGAAGACAAACAAACAAAGAGCAGACAACAAGCAAAAAAAAACACCAAAAAACAAAAAACAAAACACTGTAATCAAACTTGGCAGACACCGAGATAATAATTGAGTCCAGATACTTAAGTGTATCAAACGGAATTTTAGAAAAAAGATGTTGACATCCAACATAGGTTAATATCAGTTATAGATAAAATTTTGTTCAACAAAGGCCATTTTATTCCAATATTTACATGGAGCTACCCTGGCTTCCTAATGAATGGATCTCTCACTTGAATATTTTGTAGTTTGAAGGGTTTTTAGAAATGTAATCTTTCTACATCTTCTTTTGATCTTTATTCCAGAATACTACATTAAAAACTAAATCTTGTCATCAAGAGCCCAAGAAGAAAGCAATTTGGTTTAAAATAATTTGTTTTGGGGAAGCAGATATGTCTCAAGTGATCGGGCTCCTGTCAGCAATATAGGAGGTCCAGGTTTGATTCCTGGGGCCTCCTGGTGAAGGCAAGCTGGCCCATGTGGTGACCTTGCCCACGTGGAGTGCTGGCCCATGCGGAGTGCTGGCCCACGCGGAGTGCTGGCCTGCACAGAAAGCTAGCGCAGCAAGATGATGCAACAAAAAGAGACACAGAAGAGAGAGACGATAAGAGACACAGCAGACCAGGGAGCTGAGGTGGTGCAAGAGATTGAGCGCCTCTCTCCACTTCGGAGGGTCCCGGGATCATTTCCCAGTGCCACCTAAAGAGAAGACAAGCAGACCCAGAAGAACACACAGCGAATGGACACGGAGAGCAGACAGCGAGCGCAAAACAATGGGCAGGAGGGCAGGAGGGAATAAATAAATAAATCTTAAAAAAAAAACAATTTGTTTTGAAGAGAAGGTAGTTCATACATACACTTACAGGAAAATTCTTAAGGTCTTGGCATAGTTTCAAGTGGTGATTTTCAAAGGGTTCTCAGTATCTCCCCTCCCCTATTTCTAGCCCCCATTAAAACCTTAAATCCACTCATTCTTCTCTGGAAACACATTACCATAGTTTAAGAAATTACTATTTCCTCAGAAAAGTTTTTAATTCCAGGTTATTTTACTTTAAAATTTCCCATCGTGGTGAGAGACAAATGGAAAACTGCTGTCATCTTAGTGTGTCCAAAAAATAACACGCACACTTATTTCTTCATTACTGCCTTCGGAGATATTAATTAAGTTATGCCAATGGGCAGCAAAACCTAGTCTTGATGGGTTTTAGACATTCCCAGATCTCAGGTGGAGGATTTCTAGAACTGACGTTTGGTGGGAATTAAGCACCATATTTATTGAAAGGGTACTGAAAATTGTGATGAACTCATGCCCTCCCTCACCTAAAGAAGTTTCATTCTCACCCAGTGGGACTGGGTGGGGAGATTCCTTTTTACACAAAAGCCAAGGACTGGGAAAGAAGGGAATGCAGGCAGGCTGCAAATAGAGAATCTGCCGTTTCCCTGCTTTTCCCTCTCGCGCTTCCATTTCTGAGGTCCGTTTCTGCAGCGTGGGTGTTGGAGGCAGAGTGGAAGTGACTCACATCGCTGGTTCAGATGCTCCCACGTGCAACACTTAAGACTCTGGCATTTCACTCATTCCCCAAGCTGCTGCTGGCAGTCGCAGGCTGGAGGCAGCTGAGTACGTCTCTGTCCTGGGGTGGGCGAGAAGAGGCAGGACCACTGAAAGGACATTCTCCCCTTATGCCATTGCTACGCTCGTGCCCCATCTTTTTCCTAAACGGAAGCTTCATTGTTGGGGGCAGGGAATGCCCTCACTTTCCAAATACACGGAGTACTTCGCCATGTGTGAGTTCCAGGTTTCTTTGGGATCACGTAGGCCTGCCGAGGGAGGGCTGAAAAACGCAAGCCCCCGTTGGTGCCAAGGCAGCCTCACTCATTCACTCAGCCGATGCTTATTATTTCATGTGCACTTGGCACTGACCCTTTAAGTACATGCCCACTTAACAAGGTCCTTTAATATGCTAGGTATTGGCCCTTGGAAAGCCAGTGAAACAGCTCGAGCCCCACTCCACATTTATATTAAATGATCATCTTACTTGCCAACTAAACACTAGATATATAATGAGGCATGTTTAGAAAATCGCACAAGTTCTTGCCTGATTTCTGGAAACGCACAAATGAGCAATCTTTCAAGTGTGATATTTCCCAAAATACACATGGAGGGGCGAGTGCACACTTGCTCCCCAGCCTTTGGGACCCCACTCTGGCCCAGGGCGCCCAGGAGCAGCTGCTCTGGCACCACGCGAGGGTCCAGGAGCCTTGGCTGAAGTCTGGATGGGGCAGCTGTTGTCTGTCCACCTGGCCTCGGCCTGCTGACTCCTTTCTGCTCACCTGGCTTCTGGACCCTGCCTCCTCCGGGCCCCCACCCTCCACCAGCCACAGGTTTCACAGCTTTCAGGTAGGCCCAGGTCACACCTGGCTTCACACCCCATCTCCATAAGCCATGGCCGCTCAAGCCCCAGCTCGGCCGTTTTGACTATCAGGGGCCAGGTCACCTTTCAGCTCCTGGACGCCCACCCATCCACCGCCTTCTCCCCTGTCTCATTCAAACAAAAGCATTTTCTCCCAGAAACCTCAGAGCTCCAGAAACCTCAGAGCTCATCCTAGACTGTATATTTTCCTCCTAAAATGTAAAGGCTAATAGAGACAGAAGTTTCCTTTATATTCCTTAGAAGCAAATGATGGCAAATTTACTCTAAATTCCGATCACTCTGCAGTTGGTTTGATCTCAACTCTGCCTCTTTCTACCTATGTGATTGACACATCAGTTCACCTGTCTGGAACTCATCCGTGAAATGAGGGCGCTGGACTAATCATTTCCTCCACCTCTTAGAGCTCAGTCGGAGAATAGGGAGAAGTTAGTTAAAGACGCAGGCCGGAATTACTTTCCATTTGCTAACAGTGGACCATGGACAAGTAGCTTCGCCTCTCTGAGCTTCGGTTAAATGGAGACAGCGCCTCCCTGGTCACATCGTTGCCAGGATTAAATGAGATAATCGAGGTACAGCTCTTAGCACATAATAATAGGGCTAATCCACACCGTTACGCACACTCTGCCAACATGGATTCATGCGCCAATACCCGGTCGTCTCCAAACATCCTCGCTAGCTTCATCTCATGTTTACCTCTGACGACGTATTTTAAATGAGTATTCACTATTCTATGGAAGGGTAATAGTGTCACCCCTTCATTTTATTATAAGGGTACAAAATATTGGTATTTGAATCCACCCTAATCAAAATGATGGTTAAAATAATTGTTGGGCTGTTTTAATTTGAACAGTTGGCTTTTTTATTTTTACGTACCAATTATTTTGGCAACCATCTTTGAACTGATTATAGTTGAAAGCTTTTTTTAAGAAGTACCAGTGTTTAATCAGGAAGCCAGAAGAAGTTGGGAAATGGTGTTTCCCAGAGAGGAGAAACCCTCAGATGGGTCCCCCGACCTGCTGGCTTAGGGTCTCGACTTCGCAAACCTTCTTTTTGCAGCTACTCGGGCAGT